>JAUTBT010007997.1:0-15420 GCA_032361225.1 Lepetodrilus schrolli
AGGGATTTTGCGGGTTTCCTCCTACCCTAAACTTAAAAGTCGTCATATAAGTTAAACAACCTTGAAAGCGACTCTAAACCCCAATTAAATTGTGTTTTTTTTAAAACACAGGAATTTCACCCATACTCAACTATGAAATCTTAGTCTATGTTTCAGAATAAAGTATTTAATAACTGTATGCAAGGGAGATAAATCTAGCATGGTGCATTATCGTCAAGGCCAACTAATGCAAATAAGTATGTCCTCACATAGCAATGAGCTGATTGATAGAGTTGTAGCTTTTACATGCATGCAAACTAGTACACGAGCAAGAAATATACACAGGAACACTATCATTTAGACATTTAAAACCAATAAGATTGATTGATTTATTGCTTTACTGGATTATTTCAACCACATGCAGTGACAAAATCCCTAAGGACTATGAGGAAGTATGTAACTTACCTTAAAATATATATTTGGTCGGACTTTATTCAATCGGATGCCTACACTTTCCAATTCCTTTTCTAGAAGTACTCTGGAAATGAGAATTATGTTAATTGGAGATATGAACTACTGAACATAAGCCTGTCCCAACATATCTAGCTAAACTTATTGTTCCATACACTCCAGCTCGTAAGCTACTTTCTGAAAATCAAAGTCTTTTGTCGCTGGCTTCCTACAGACTCATTTCCTATGGATCTAGATCTGTCTCTCACAATGTGCCTGTTCTCTTGAACCTGCTATCCCTTGAAATCAAACTGGATAAAAATGTAGACATTTTCAAAGCTAAGCTTAAACCACATTTTTTCCTGTTTCATTTTACCTACTCCCCAATATTCTTCATCTTTATCTTTATGTAGTGCCATGAGCATGTTTTAATGCATGGAATAGGTGCGGTGTAAATGTGCAGTATTATAGATGTAACAATGTATGCTATACTATACTGTAAATCAATATTACCGTTGGTAATCTCTCTTTGTTGCATCCAACATCATGACCACCAGATCGGCTGTTCTGGCCACGGCAATGACCTGGCGACCTCTCCCCATACCTACAAGTCATACGTTTCCTCTCGTTAAATAAATAACACACAATACAGATTACCAAATGACTATCAGTTTTAGTATAGTTGAAATGATGACCAAAATATTGCCCTCTTCCATTTTTTTAGAATGAACAAATTAGTACTTTATGTCGAAGTGGGAATATTTCACTCATACTAGACGTTTTTATTCTTCTTTTTTTTTTTAAGCATTGAAATAAAATTGTCTTTTAAATCATGTATATATTGAATTATTTTAATATAATCTCAAATTAATTAACACATACCTTGAGAAGCCCCTTCAATGATACCCGGCAGATCTAGGAGCTGTATGTTAGCACCATTGTACTGGAAATTAAGATACAGATAAAACTATTACATCACAAACATTAACATGGTAGACAGTTCAGAAGATAAAAAAACATAATATTTCTAAAGACTGAACTCATCCGACATGTTAGACACAGCTCTGATAAATGAAACATATCTCCAATATACAAGACATATCTCCAATATACAAGACATATCTCCAATATGTGAGTATGCATGATATGTGACACATATGTTCAATACATGAAAAGCATCGCCAAAATATGAGACATATCCAATTTATATGACACAAATTCAAAATGTGATATATTTCAACATGTAAGACACTATCGCAGGACATCTCTGATACTGTCACAAAACTAATCCTGGTACTGGAAAGCAACAAAACTAATCCTGGCATAGGGCATGTTATAGTAAACCCGACAGGATTTAAACCTGTGGCTTTGGTCTCTGAAGTGCAAACAATCTACCATTGCGCTGCCACCCACCCCCAACGTACCTTGATGACACCAGGTATACAGGTGAGTGTTGTGAACTCATACGATGCTGATTCACTGTGAGTTGAGGTCAGTGCGTTCAGAAGAGTGGACTGAAATTCAAACAAACGGATGCTATTTGGTGGAAACCTCTTGTAAAACATTGCATGATATGTTAAGACATCACCACCACAATCATCAAAACTTGATATTACCGTGATTGTATAATAAAAATAATAATAATAAAAAATAACTATCATAAAAAAAGATGTTTAAAAAACATGAAAAAGAAATAATGTTCGTTAATACCGTTATTCAATCTATGTCTTAAATATAAGTCGTACACCATCACAATATGCTACATACAATTCCCAGTGAATAAGTTAATGCGATATATATACCCAATAATCTTCCAATATGTCAGGATGCATGTATTTTAACCATCTGGATTAATCTCGAGGACTATTCTATAGGGCATCTCTGGTTGCCTTCAACATGGAGAAGGTTAAAATGATAAAGCTGCACACTTCAATAAACACCATATTTAATACAAACCTTGCCTACTGAAGGGAAACCTATAAGTGCTACGCGAGCATCTCCAGATTTCATAACATCAAAACCTTCACCCTGCAAACATACATGAGTACAGATAAGAGCGATATATATATTAAGAAAAATATGATGACTTTAAGATGAAAGACAATCTACAATAATATTACATGTAGGGCTGGGTATTGGTGGAATGCTTCCAATATGATACGTATTGTGATACGACTGACCGATACATGATATAATATATATTGCAATAAACATGAAAATATTCGCTAAATATTATAACTTATTGTATTTGATTATTAATTAAACTTAGACCGGTATTGATAAAAGGAACAACAGGGTCAGTTGCAAAATTCTTTAAGCATATTTAGCAAGAAAACAAATGTTAGATAACATTTAAGTGACTAGCTTATATAGTTTTCAATATAGAGTAATAAAGTATTTAGACTACAAGCCAGAAGTAGTTACTTTGCAATAATCATACAGAAATATATATTAACCCTCTCCATGTTGGAGTAAACCAGAGGAGTGCCTGGGTCTAATCCAGCAGGGAGAAGGATGTAAATATAAGTAATGAGACTAGAGGACACTATCTTCATATCGATATGTGCCGCCTCCATGGCGTAATGGTTAGAGTGTTGGCCCAGAGTGCAGAAGGTCGCGGGTTCGATCCCCTATCGCTTCATACCAAAAGACGTTAAAAGATGGTACTTGTTGTTCCCCTGCTTGGCGCTCAGCATTAAAGGGGTAAAGCAAGGACCGCTCAGCTCGGAGTCAGTATACTGTGTCTGAGTGGGGAATTCATGTTCTATCTGCAGCACGATATACCTCCAACTTCCAAGTGAGCTAGCACTATACAAACTGGTGGAAATCCAGACTAGTACAAGCAGTACGTATATATGCATGCTAGGCATGATGTGAGTGAAAAAATCTTGAAAGTGGCTTTAAACCCCAAATCAACCAATCAAATCATATCGATATGTGTATAACTGTCCCATATGTACATATTGTCCCAGAAAGTTATGACAATGATTATAACAATGTCTTGATTGTATCTTACCTTGGCAGAAGCCTTTCCAACTGGTTCCATTAACTGTTGTCTATATCTGGCAAGCTTAGCTTTCAGAAGACCCAAGTGATATTCAGTAGCTAGAAGTGGAACACACAATTCAGATAAAATAAATGGAATGAATGAATGAACAGAGTTTCCTTAAATCGTAGCATGAGACAGTAGCAGAAACACATCAAGATTTAAAGTTAACTAGATTGGAATTTTGAAATGTTGGTAAATATAGGTGATCGAAAACTGAACATTATTACCAATATCTTCATTCTTACCTTTGTTCTTTTGCGTCCTGGCTATTTCCTTCTCAATTTCTGATATTTTTTCAAGGATCCCCATTTTGATCTTATGAAAGTGGTCTTCCTAAACTTGCAAATAAATCTAAATCAACTTATTTTTAGCTAGTCAACAGTTTCCTGCACGTGCGACGTCAGCTGTCTGGAAATGCTGAAACGGAAAGTGGTTATCGTAAAATTCTAGAAATTATTCACTTTTCACTATTATACCTAAACTGTAGTACACTTTTTACATAAATCCTGTTATTTATAATTAAATTATAGTATTAATCAATTTCGTCATTAGAGATTTAAAAAAATATATTTTGCGACAACGTATCGCCATTTGACAAAACAATGGCTGCGCCCATGGCTGACAGGAGTGCAATGTTTTGATCAAATTAATCCGGCATTTGTACTGTGGTTGTATTCTCGATTAGGTATTTATGTCTCCATTCAGCTCATGTCATTAAAACATAACACAATGCTCATATTGACATGCTTTTTGCAAGAGTAATTGAAGCACAAATACGATAGGCATTGTCAGTGTCATCAGCTGGTCATGATGGATGATGTAATATTATGGATATGCCATAATATTGGAGTGACCAAAGGCTGAATGAAAACAGAGTATTTTATATGTATCCAACCAATGTATAGTGCACACTAACTTACACTGACATGGTTAACTGTTTTGTTTGTCGATGAATTATGTCTCAATGACAACTGTTCAAAATCAAAGTCACACTCTATCAAACTCCATCTGGTATCAAACTCTATCTGGTATCATGTTCATTAGAACAAACTAACTTCATGTATATCTTGCATGCAGTGAACCCGTAGGGACAACAAACTCGTAGGAAAGGAAAAATGTTGCTCAGGAAATTCATAATGAAAATTCGTGTTGGCTTTATGGTCATAATAAACTGTCAATGAACTTTGTCAACCTAAATAAACGTTTGTTTAAAGCAATACAAAAATATTCGTGGTTATGCATATATATTCGTCATGTTATCAGCTTAGAAAGAATCCAATGACTCAGTCATCAAGATGAGTGACAATGATGTTCATATGATACAAGCTATTTCTCATGCCAATCGTCAATGTAAATTATGTAGCCTAACACAAACGGAGTCAATGACTGAGAAACGATGAGTTTATTTGAGTTGAACATCCCAAAGGCAACTCACATCAATTTTCAAATTGTATCAATGTGTTGCAAAACTTGCACTGTCGCTAATCAGCTAATGGTAAATAAAATATAGATGCTCAGTAGGCCCTCGGTCCAAACATGTTTTGATACAAATACAAATAGTGGACATTGTGAAAATACAATCATATTCAATATGATATTGATATATAATGCCAGTTTTACAGAAAAATTTAATTCACTTGGTGTACATTAGGCATTTATATTTTCATTATGAGTTCGTGTTTTCTTCCCTACGAGTTTGTTTTCACTTTGAGCATTATGATTTTTATACATTTTTGATACCTGGGATATGTAACGCCTAATAAACAGAATTTGAACTCAAAATGTATTATATATTCACTCATCACACATATCATCACTTTATTTTCAGGTTAAGTATGGCATTACCAATAATTCTTGGACAGTTCCGTCCTTCAAAATTATCGCATTTGCGCAATCTGGATAAAATCTTGAGATGCGTAAATCGGAACTATCAAACATTGTCAGCATGGAACACGTCTTCCAAGATGGCCACCCCGCTGAGATTCGGGCTAACGAAGGATATTATCCCACCTCGGCAGTTCTGTCAACTTCGACATTCTTGTGTCAGAACTCTCATGACTGAGCGGACATGCCTTAATAACAAGACTGACAAGTTATTTGTGGTGTTTGGACGTCAGATCCGTCATGTGAGCAACAGGAGAGCCGCGGGTCAGGAGAGGGCAAAGTCGATCCTCATCTACATCAGTGCCACTGCCATCTTCATGCTGGGGATGAGCTATGCTGGTGTCCCGCTATACAGAATGTTCTGTCAGGTAAAGGTCGTTGTTTATGAAACTGCTAGCAATTTGATTGGCCGAGAAATAAAATCTTTCTGTGTCAGATGTCATTCGATCCTGGAGATTTTAACTTTAATCCTGGAGATTTTTTACTTGATCCCGGAGCCACATCATGTGTAGTGATACTGATCAAAATCTAAGACTACAGAGATGAAAAGTTTTCCCACATTTCTATTCACTCCTCAACTAATATATAGTAATAAATATCTTATTTTATGAGTGTTATAAATTTATAATTAAACCATTGAACACATCTTCATTCAAAATTAGCTTCAATAAATGAATTGAGCATTGAACAAGTGAGACAGCCATGGTTATTGAGCATTTCTGAATCCGTTCAAGAATCAGGGTCCTGTTCCACAGAAAGATCGTAGTGCTACGAGAGTCATAACTCTATTGGTAACATGGAGATGACTTTCATAGTACTACGATCATTCGGGGGCCAGGTCCAATAGTGAGAATACTAGAATTCAATGCTTTGCCAAACTATATTTCACTTGCATCATGTGCATATATTATTATTTATTAAAAAAAATATATCTGCATCAACCATGATTATCGTGGTTATCAATCTGGTGCTATTGCTTCAAGAATCTTGACTGGCTGCAGTTTTCTGCCTATTTATGAGCATCATTCATACATCTACCATCCTTCCCACTGCAGGCCACAGGTATGGGTGGGCAGGCCACAAGAGGTCACGACGCCAGCATGGTGGAAACCATGACACCAGTGAACAATCGACTCATCAAGGTTCTGTTCAATGCAGACGTTGCCTCTAGCATGAGGTGGAACTTCAGACCTCAGCAGTCGGAGGTCAAGGTTAGTGGAGTTCATTAAATATATTAAGTCAGCGGAGTGGAATATTTGCTAAGAGGTCAAGGTCAGGGAAGTGGATTAAACCTACAGGGAAAAAACATTTAAGATCCTGTTTTAGTCTACTTCATGCTGAAGGCAACATAGACAGAGCAAATGACGGCTGTGGCAACATTTAAATATATTTGCTACAAAATTGACAACTATTAATTTATTATAGTGCAGGTCCATCCACTAATGGTTAGAGTGTCGGCCCAGAGTGCGGAAGGTCATGGGTTCCATCCCCGGTCGCGTCATACCAAAAGATGTTAAAAGATGGTACTTGTTGTTCCCCTGCTTGGCGCTTGGCATTAAAGGCACTCAGCATTAAAGGGGTACAGCAAGGACTGGTCTCCTCAGAATCAGTGGATTTATACTGTGTCTGAGTGGGGTATACATGTTCTATCTCGTCACATATAGGTGAAAGATTCCTGCTGTGACGTAAAATAATAAGTGGCTGTAAACCCCAAATCAACCAACCCACTAAGTGATATGATTCCATTAAGCAAATATAAAGTTTTGACCCATTTCAACTGATTTACTGTATTCCTGTAACCAGTGTGTCTTATCTATTTGAGGTAATTTGATACCCCAATATCTTAATATTTGTGTACCTATATGTATATACGTCAATCACTTTCAAAATATTTTGTTTTGTTTTGTTTTGACGTAGTTGAAGACATGTAATAAAATATGTTGTGATTATTTATCTTATATAGGTGGTACCCGGTGAGACTGCCCTTGCTTTCTACAAAGCTAAGAATCCGACAGACAAACCTATAGTAGGAATATCAACATATAATGTGCTCCCCTCTGAAGCTGGACAATACTTTAACAAAATACAAGTGAGTGTTCTCTTACCATGCTTACTGTATATTTACACTGGCATATTTGTGTGTGTGTGTCTATGTGTGTGTGTGTGTGTGTGGGTGTGCGTGTGTGTGTGTGCGTGTGTGTGCATGCGTGTGTGTGTGTGTGTGCGTGTGTGTGTGTGTGTCTGTGTGTGTCTGTGCGTGTGTCTCTGTGTGTGTGTGTCTGTTTAAAAAGAACAACATTTTATGCATTTCTGTGAGATGATTTCGAGATGATGTGGGTTTTTTCTGTAAGTATGTTAACATTTAATTGAGTGATGCGATCACTATTTTATAGTGTATATCACCATTTTATGTGGTAAATTCTGTTGCTTTAATAATTTATCTGAGTTAATGTAATTGTTTTGCAGTGTTTCTGCTTCGAAGAGCAGTTGCTCAATCCGAATGAAGAGGTAAGAAAAAAAATTCTTTTAGACATCTTGTTTATTTTATCTAACATATGTTGTTATTATTTACTATTTAACGCGTAGATATGCTTCTGTTACAATACATTTCTTCAATATGTAATTTTTGTATCAATTTTCAGATGGAAACGTACAATCACATTGTCATTGAATTATTGTAGTAATTGTTGATATATATTATTATATATATAATTTCTTACTATGACGTTTACACAATTTCATGACAAAAGTTTACATGACAAATTGCTGTGTTCATTCTCGTGTAAAGTTCCGGGTATACTTTTACTGAAACTACTTTCAGCATTGTTCATTTACGTCATGGCTCTCTAGACTACAAAGCCAAGTGACATCACAGTGGAATCAGTTACAACAGTGCATCTTTTTATTTTACGCTTATTTCCTTTCTAGATACAGGTTTTCATCACTAGATCTAGTCCATTGCAATAATTTCATGTACGTGTATGTCATCTAACAACTAACCAAATATAACGTGATTCTACATGATTCCAGTTGCCGCCAGTATCAGATTCTAACAATAATATGTTAAACGGTTTAAAGACCATGTCATCATAGCAGAAATTTATTCATCAATAAACAGCTAGTATAATATGCATTTTAGTATACAGAACATGGTTAGTACATCACACAAACTCCTACCTTCGTGTCGTTTTAATAACTGTTCCTTCCCAATCATATTTATCAAGAAAATGCTCTACATAAAAACGAGTCGACACTGAAAATGCCAATTGATTGTGTTAATGCACCACGGTTTATGAAATTATCACTGCCATTAGAAATTAGTTCGTTAGAAATTATAAGAAATGACTGTCATTTTATGGTTGTTCACTGAAGTATGAATGATTTGAAAGTGTTGGTTAAACTCTGGTGAGAACATCGTCGCAAGCTCCGACATTCACATGAATTTAACCAGCACTTTCAAATCATTCATACTTCAGTGAACAAGCATAAAATTGACGGTCATTTCTTAAACATAGCACTAATATATTAATATATTCTCCTTCGAGAACGATGTTGTACAAAATTATTAAGTTTTATAACAAAAAAATAGTAGATTTAAAAGTATTCAGACAGCACATATTTTTTAATATTGAAATGTTAATATTTTGATAATCTTTACACTTTCGAGAATAATATGTTACAAAAGTATTATTCACTTTCATAACTTCAGTATAGGAGAAAAGCCTCATATCTGTCTATTACTGCGAGGTAATGGACAGATACGAGGCCTTTATCCGACTTTAACATACAGTGAATTAAAGTATATTTAACAACATTGCATTCATCGTTAGTTTGTGTTGTATCCCTAGCGATCAAATACAACTAAAATAGATAGTTTTCCAAAAGGAATTTGGAAATTGTCGGTGTCTCATAGGGAGCCTTAATTCTCAATGACATTTTGTTCACATGTACCTCGTGCAGTGACTGATCTCTGCATGCGCAGTCTGCATTTGCATGAGCACATCGTGGAGAATGTGCAGTTAATGGGTGTTTTTCACTGTTTCAAGAGACTAGTTTTATCATAGCCTGCATAGCGCAGGCGATAGAGCATAGGATTCACAATCAGAAAAAGTGAGTTCGGTCCTGACTAATGTCAAGATATTTTATGATGTGGAAGTAATCGCTATTTGAAAAATACAAGTTGAAAACTCAACAATACTACGACACACGACTCTACAAAACTGCTCTAGTAATGGACAGATTTCCTATGCTATATTCTAATAAAGAGTCGCACGACTCTCCATTACTGAAAGGTAATGGACAGATTTCCAATGCTAAAGCGGAGCAACTGTATTTTAAGAAAGGGTATACAACATGGTTGTCTTCATCGTGTTGCTTTGGTTTGTTGATCCAAGGGCAGTAACTCTTCCTGGCTTCTTTGCTCTTTGTGTCTGTCTGGGCCATCTGTCATAGAGGTATTTGAGTCATTTAGGCATAGTCGTGATGATGTATTACATGACTCACAGAGCTGCTGCTCAGACCTGTGTCACACTGGTCCCACCACTCTTAGTGTACCCTGCCATGGGGCACAATAATTATACTACACTTTTCCTCATTAGCCAATAAACTGTTCTGCATGTATGAACAAAGGATCACATTTTCTTCACTGAAATACATGATCTATGGGTCTTTATATTAATTGGCATTAGCAAATATTTTACTCTCTTTGTGTGGATATAATTAACATATTCCCTTTTTATTATTCAAATTAAGACAAAGGTGCGTTGATTTTGAAATGTTGAAGTGAACGAAAAATAAAATGAAAAACAACGAATGAAAGCGGATGTATTGGAGCGAACATATAAATTTCCACCTGGGAATTACATTGTTGTTGAATTACGGCATTAAAATACAGCAGGAAAAAGGCTACAGTTTGCTGACTTAGCTGTGTTTTTACATGTTTGCCACACAAGTGAAACTTCTTAGGAATGACAATGAGCTGACCAGGTATTGACTGTTTATGCTGACTTTTATTTGACTTTCAGATAGATTTATTGTACCCCATAAGCCCTGCTTTCTCTGGTATTATGCAGGCTGTTCATTGCAGACCATTCTTTGTCTTCTCAATCTATACACGTATAATCCTATTAATCTATCAAGTGTATTGCTCTTTCAATTTTCAATACTTTTGTATACAAGTCGTAAATGGTGCGTGAATAATCTGATTATTTTTTGAAAGGCTGATAGGAATTGTTGCTTTAAGCTTGTAGTGTAAATTCAGCTGCCATGGTGTTGTTGTGCACTGGTGTAGACCTCACTTGCTGTCAGTAAGCTGTGAGTAAGCTTTCTATTTAAAGGAGCGGTGCACAAATATTCTTCAAATTTGATTACCCTTCTTTACTCGTTTATGAATAAAATTATTTTAAAGTGTTACAAACATGAATTAAACATGTGGCCAATTGTGGAAGCCTATTGAGTTTACTGGATTTCCATGTTACAGTTTGCATCAGTGTCACAGTGACCTGTGTTTGAGGTCAACCAATCAGTGGATGAATTGCACTATGATGTCATGACTCCACTTTGTGACTGAAAATTTCTTTGGATTGGGGTACATGTTTACAGTAGTTCTTGAAATATATCAAAAGTAAATATAACGTTTTTTCCACAAATTTACCATATTATATATATATAAAACATAACGAGCATATTGAGAACCAGCATCTTATTTCAAGTTCGACAAAACTTCAAGATTATAAGATGCTGTTATGGTATAAAATGTATCTATAAATAATTGCTAAGATATTCTTTATGATGGATACTCTCATTTAACAATCCTATTTATTTGTTCTTTGCAAGGATTTTTCAAGAATTGTTAAACTAACTCAAATAGTTGAGTCATTGGATTTAAACACAAACATATTGATGCATCATGCCAAGAATGATGGAAGATTCCAGTGAGCTTTACAACTCATTAAGCCTATAAACTTTATTAATAGTTTTCGCCAAATATTATATTACGGTAGCTACATCAAGGTTTTAAATATCTTATTAAGGAATGTCATATAGACAAATTTAATTACTTAATTTTCAGAAATATACATAAAATATTGAATATGCTATGTCGAGCTATTGCTCAATACTATTAGCATGAATATTGTGTTATAAGTATGTAAGTACAGTGATAATGTATTTTCATGTCAGGGCCCAATCCAATTAGTAGGAGAGTATGATTTATCTGGGGATGTATTTGAATATTGTAGTAGTTAAAGCCAGTGTGGTGTGTCACTCACTGTGACATGTGTCACTGTGCCACACTGGACACGATCATTTGACCACTCGGACAATGGCCATCTGTATATGGACAGGAGATGGCTGTATTCACCATGCTGCGGAACTGTTCACGTTTAATTCTGTCGTGTACAGAGATGGATGTCTGATATTTATAGTCTGCATCTTTTAATCACAACTTTCCCTTCCTGTGTCACAACATTAATATTACTTAATGTGTCACAAGAATGCTTCACGTGTCACATTTTACTCTTCTTTATATTTATTTAATCTTTACTTTTAAAGCATGTTAACACATCATGACAATTCTTCAATTATTGGAAGTGTCTTTACCAAGTTTTGATGTACACAAATTATTATTTTAAATATACCTGTTGATTTTGACTTCAATTTGAAAGCATTTTGGATATCATTTACATACTTATTTTACATGTAGTTGATTTTGTAAACATTTATTATCAATAATGACAATAATTTATTCAGTGAAATATGAATTTAAGAATGATGGACATGATTCTGAGAACTAACATGAAATATTATGACATTTTAGTATGTTTCTTGCTAGATTATGCTTTTATTTGTCAGTGTGTAAACAATTTAAAAATGCAGTCCTATATCCTTGCCATGGGCCAGGTTGGAGTTGGTCACACATGCCAAAAGTTTCATAACTTTTATTTTAACAGTTGAAATTTGCGGTATTACAAGTACTTGATAATTCGTGAATTCGTAATTCGTGAATCGTGAATTCGTGAATCCATGCTCATTAACGTTCATTATATGCATATGATACAGAATGGTCCACATATATCTTCAGTACTAGATCTGTTCATCTATTGCTAATCTATTTATATCTTTGATTAACACTGCTTAACACTTAAATATGTCTTTGAGGTCAGAGGTCATCCATTCCAATGTCACATATGCCTAACAAAACTAGAACAATCCTAACATGTTCACACAGTGTTAGTGTGTCAGAAAAATCATCTATTTATACAAATAGGGCTCTAATCTGAAATATTCTCAATGACATATCAATAATAGAAATCTCAAATTGACACAAAGAAAGAACACAGCATTATGTTAATATATCATTCAATATTGATGTTACTTAGGTCAAGAGGTCAACATTCACACATTTAAAGCACGAAACCAGCAGACATTCTCTCCAGTCTTTGCTGGGTTTGAGAGCTAACCAGTTTGGATAAGCCCTCTGTTTTCCATGTAGGTCTCCAAACCTCCATCAAGGCCGGACTAATCTCTGTCTCAATTTCGTAGAAAACCACAGGCAAATATTGATTCTACTTGGTGCACAGGGAAGCACTAGACCTGATCATCGGCTGCTTAACACCGAACCCTCAGTAAATCACCTCCTCTTAGGTTTGCTGTCTTCAGCACAATTTGGATTTGACGACTATTTTACTTTGTATTAACTGTGATATATTGTGATACTTTTTAGACTGATTTGGTCATCATCATTTAACACTTTCTGATTGATATTTAACCCCAATAACTACCGTTCTTTTTTTTACTGTTATCGATCTTCAAATTATTGTTGGGAATAACATTTAATTTGTATTTGAAGTTTGGTATGACATTTGAGAGCCTTTTGATCAAAGGATTATTATTAGTTGATAATTCAAGTTGTAAAGTGTATCTCTTGTAGAGTTGATGTGCAGTCAAATGAGAGTTTCAAAAAGGAAGCAGATTAGCTCCCCTGAAGAATATTTACTTTGTGCAGCCATGCCATATTTACATTTACAGAATTGTTTGTATATTTTGTATCATAGACGACGTCAATCGGCAAACTTTCCTTGAGGTGTGAATATTTTTCACAGCAAATCCCTTTGGCTGTCTTAAGAAGGAAATAAAGTCACGCTATCAGATTCACTTTGCCATTCCTATCCATCTTTGATTCCATTATTTCAGATTCCTTGTTTGGTGGTAAATTCAGGTACGAGGCTTTATTATTGAAGTTTGTTGTTGGCATTATAACACTAGCAGACTTGAAATAGACCCTAAGATGGGCCAGGTTCCTAACAGAGCTGTTACAAATGTCTCATGTAGAGTGAAGAATAACAGAGGTGAACAAAGACGGGTCACAATGATCTCATTGAAGTATGACGTGATACTCTTAATGAAACTTATATATCTTGATGTTCTTTAATAATGTTAATATACATTTATTGAGATTTTGGTTTAATATGGTTATTGAGAAATATAGAATATCCTCGGAAAAGAGACGGAAACATTGTCTGATTATTTCCATTGTTGATTCAAGGCGCGACCTAGGATGCCTACTTCTGAGCAAAAGTTCTGTAATTTCTTTGTTTATCACAGGGAGTATTTCTGTCTACAGTTGTGTGTATTATATGATTATTGTATTGTCAGAATAATCATGTTATTTTCCTGCTTATTAATTAATCCAGGTACTTATGTTCAGGATGGTATTTAACCTATGTATACAGTCACTCATAGCCTTCAATCAAGTGCAGGCCTTAACATAATGCCAGTTGTACGTTCTATTTTATCATCTCATATTGGAGAGAAGCATCTCGCAATGACACTAAGCAACAAGTCAAAAGTCACTCTTCTATTGTATTGCAGTTGTTCTAGAAGGTAACTTGACTTCTTCACCCAACAGTAAGCATCAAGTACAAAACCAATACCATTATTAGAGTTCACAGTGAATATTAAAGCGTCTAATAATCGTTCATAATCAAAGCATTGGTCACAAACACGCCACAGGGGGAAGCTAATAATTCTATGGGATATCTGTGATGTATAATCCTGGCACTTGGGCCCTCTAGAGAATTAGACCGCGGCATGAATATCATCAAGTATGATCTTTGCATCGTTTACAAATCTTTCTAATTAATTATCGCCAATCAGAGTTTGTAATCAGCACCAGCGACTGTATTGAAATTGTACTTGTCGTAATCAGCACTGTATTGAATTGGTCCTGGTCCTGGCAGTGACTCAGGAAAGTGCTCTTCAATTGACTATTATTTTGGTGTTAGCGTCCAGCTAGGCAGTGGCTCATTGACATTTAGTAATCATTATGCAGTAATTCCAGTCTCACACTGATTACTCTACAAGTTAGCAGGTCTCTGTGGGGACCGAGAGACACTTGTGATACTGGCTATTTACATGTTTATTGTCAATCCACTGATATTGGATTTCCTGCCTCTTGGTTAACAGTGATTAAGTTAATTATTTTCTAAAAGTTGTTTTATTTTATTGACAGTAATACATTATTTGTGAGTAGGCAATGTCTGTATGCAGTAGCATCCTTGGTTTACTAATTGTAGGCCAATGGTTTTTTTTATAGTAACAAGTGGGCTTTGTACATGTTGAAGAAATATTATTAACACTTCTGTAATTTTTATATCACCATAGCACTGAAATACTTAAAATAGGATGGAATGAAGTGTAAAATTCCACCCCTTCTCTCTCTCTCCCTATCTCTTCTTTCTCTCCCCTTTCTCTCTCTTCTCTCTCCTCCCTCTTTCTCTCTCTCCCTCCCTCCCTCCCTCTCCCCCTCTCTTCTCTCTTCCCCTCTCTCTTCTTTCTCCCTTTTCTCTCCTCTCCTTTCTTCTCTCACTCTCTTTCCTCTCTCCACTCCTTTCTCTTCTCTCTTCTCTCCTCTCTCTTCTCTTCTCTTCTCTTCTCTTCTCTTCTCTTCTCTTCTCTTCTCTTCTCTTCTCTTCTCTTCTCCTCTTCTCTTCTCTTCTCTTCTCTTCTCTTCTCTTCTCTTCTCTTCTCTTCTCTTCTCTTCTCTTCTCTTCTCTTCT
>JAUTBT010007997.1:19068-45293 GCA_032361225.1 Lepetodrilus schrolli
CCCCCCCCCCCCCCCCCACACGGAAGAGCTGTACCTATGAAATTTAGACTTATCTAACTTGTCATGGCAGATATGATGAATGGAACTATTTGGTTGAAAGATTTCTGTGGCGCATACTGTGAATACCCTGTTTATTATTATTATTGTTGTTGATGTTATTGTTATTTTGTTATTATTACTAAGATTATCATTGTTATTATTACTATTATTGTTATTATTATCATTGTTATTATTATTATCATTATTATTACTATTATTGTTATTATTATTGTTATTATTAGCATTGTTATTATTACTGTTATTGTTATTATTAGCATTGTTATTATTACTGTTATTGTTATTATTATCATTGTTATTATTATCAGCATTGTTATTATTACTATCATTATTATTATTATTATTATTATTATTATTACTACTACTATTAATATTGTTATATGGAGGGTGGTAGCGCAATGGTAGAATATTTGGACTTCGGAGCCAAAGGCCCCGGGTTCAAATCCCATCCATGTAGCCTGACATCAATGTTTGCAAAAGTTACATTTCTGAAGCGATGTCAATAGGACGTGATGTCTGTAGAGTGGCAATGCAGATATCCTTGGTCTGTCAGTATCAGCTGCTGCTCACAGGTGTACTGCAACATTCAGCGCTATGGATGTTGTGGGTTTCCTCCTATTCTAAAACTGGCAAGCCATAATATAAGTGAAAGAATCTTGAAAACGGCTCTAAACCTCAATTTTTAATAAAATATTGCTACTGTTTTTATTATTATTATGTCAGTTATTATTATTTGGTTTGCTTTGGAAAAACAGAAAATATCAAAGTAGCTATTTCCATTTGGTACCAGTGACACTGGAAGCGAAGTGACCAATGTTTGTCATGAACGGGTCCAAATCTTCTGGATTACGTTGATTACTGCTGGGATTCAGATAATCTCCCTTTCCGAAGTCAGACTTTCGAGGTCCTATGTACAACTCTTCCCAGAGCCTTGCTTAATCAAGACCAGGCTTTAATTATTTGAAGTTTGGCAACCATTTATCTGTGTTTGACAGAGCTCTCAGGAGGAAGTTTACCCAGGGCCTAAATGTTTGTGTGGTGTTTTTTAACGTGTATACTTTGTTTTAATTATATGATGTTGGATCGACCTTAGTCTCCCAGGGTGAAAGTACATCATCTGTATATCAATCCTACTGATTAAAGTCTCGTATGTATTTGAAGGCGTCACTGAGAAGCATTAGCTTCAGATTTCCAAGAAATCTAGACTTGCTTATATATTCACGGTGGATCTATTGAAGCCTTTTTTGGTGAGAAAAAGGACTGACATTAACTAAATATTGGATTGATGCCATGTTTAGACATCACCATAAGTATTTTTCTCAGTATGCGATCAGAAACGCATGACGTATGCAGACAGACGTCGTATATGCAAGTTTGAAGATTCTGCGTAATAATTCAATGTTTATTTCGATTTATTGCTGAAATCAATCTAGTATTTTGATAGGTTGTAGATTGATTGATATTTGGTTGTTATTTACTGGTTCAGGATGTTATCAATTAGCTCCAAGCAAGGACATCGATCATCTAATTGAGGAATGATTGAGCAACGAATTATAAACATCTTCTTAAATGTACATCTAATAAAAACATGATAAATAAATGTACATCTAATAAAAACTTGATAAATAAATAAAATTATTGTAATACTTTTCTTGTACTTTATTCTTTTTATATTTTTAATGTTCTTAGGTTTTTAATGTGTGTATATATTATCTACTATGTATATGATCTACATATTAAAATGATTGAATTCAGGATTGAGATGTGTATATTTTCCAATTATATATATATATGGCTTTGACAAAACAATCTGGAAATATTGTTCATGGAGTAATAAAATGCTTTCAGCTGTCAATGAACAAAACTAAATTTTCAGAATTAGTCTCGTCTATTATCTGCAGTGTGGATTTGTTTCATAATGAGTAGGTTTCATTGTCTGTACATTATCTGTGTAGTTATTTCCCTTGGTGTGCATTGTTACCACAGGCTCTCCTCCCAGCCATACAGGCACATTTCAGTATGATTGATGAATTACTGTGGAGACAGCATAATGGCCCCAAATCCCTCAAATCATTCATTCCCATCTATCCAGTAAAATGTAGATCTGTCTGAGCAGCAGACAATGAGTTTAATGAATCCGGACCCAATGTCCCATGATCATGTGACACACCCATGTGACACACCCATGTGACTGAAGATGATTTGTTACCTTCTCAATCTATATGTAAATACTTACATTCCTCTCTCCAGTCAGTGACGTTAATGGAGACGTATCTATTAACCTAGCAGGCCTGGTATTGAGTCATTTGACATCATAACATTATTATGAAACCCCCACAGGCACAGTACTGTGGTACTGTGATATACACAGGCCTCCTGAAGGAATACTAACTGATGTGTGTATTGTATACCACAGCAAAGAGACGCATTCTGACGCCTACAGGGCAGGAACTGATGTACTGCTGTGTTTATTCTCATAACTTACTGGTCATTGACCAGTGCAGCTTGCATGTCTAGTCAGTGACTGATGGACTGTGTCCAGTCATTGACCAGCAGATCTTGTCCAGTCATTGACCAGTCATCTGTGGCTGTTCATCATTTTCTTCCTTTATCATTAAACATCTTCATCCATTGCTGTAAGCAATTCAATGTCAACACTTGAATGTCCTCAGTTGATGTTTGATGATGATTAAAGTTAGCACTCGCTAGGAAAGTAACTACTCATTGGGATTTACATATGATTAACATGCACTGAAATTGATATTAGAATGGCAGCCATATTGAAAAAAGAGTCCCCAAATTAGATTAGACAAATTAATTAAATTTGTACCGGTAGATAGGATTGAAGTTTTGTTCGTAAATACTAATTATAGGGTTAATTATTGCCATAGCACTGGTGACCACATTTATTTCGATTCTCGGTGTGATAGTATAACTATATTGTGCTATCACTCAATATTAATAATCACAAATACTAGTACCCACTTTGGATAGTGCATTTTAATGCTTATTGCCTGTTAAAAGACACTTTACACAGTACAAGAAATATACAAGAAATATACAAGAAATATATCAGAGTTATTTACTGGTCTCAGTTATATGTTATGGTTTGAGATATATAGGGTTAAGTAGTTAACTACTAGTATCTGAGCACAAAGTCATCAGATGTCCCTTGTTGGTAATATGTGTTAACCACTTCAATACATATTATTACCCCACTGGGATAGGTCATTAGCAATAGCGTGGTATTAGCAAATAGAACAAAGCACTTTATGTTGTGAGAAAACAAATTGCTTTTGTCTATACCATTACTTGTTATTAGTTAGTTGGTTTCCCTTAAAACAGGCTGTGTTTTGGTTAAGAATAAATGTCCTGTGCATGTTGTTACTCTTCATGTTGTTACTCTCCTAGTTGTTATTCTTCATGTTGTTACTCTTCATGTTGTTACTCTTCATGTTGTTACTCTTCATGTTGTTATTCTTCATGTTGTTACTATTCATGTTGTTACTCTTCATGTTGTTACTCTT
The DNA here is from genome assembly GCA_032361225.1 of Lepetodrilus schrolli. NCBI lineage: Eukaryota > Metazoa > Mollusca > Gastropoda > Lepetellida > Lepetodrilidae > Lepetodrilus > Lepetodrilus schrolli. The sequence continues at coordinate 22,653 of JAUTBT010007997.1, forward strand.
CATGTTGTTACTCTTCATGTTGTTACTCTCCTAGTTGTTACTCTTCATGTTGTTGCTCTTCATGCTGTACTTCATTACCACAATGAGACTTTGTTTAATTCATTTTCTAAATGACAGTTAACATAATAGTCTCTGTTTTGTCCCGATATTGCTGAAACTTCCAATAATGTAAATTAAGTTATTCTGTAATCAATTTCTCATGTTGTAAAAAAGAAATAACATGCATATTAATAATTTCAAAGCATAATTTACATGTCAATTAAATTCAGTGCATAAATTGTTCTTTGTCCCCGGTCAACTGGCAACATGCTGTAATCATTGTAATTATTATTACATGAGATGATTTAATCTGCCAGGCCTACTGGAAATTGTCACATGGATTATACATGGAGAAACAGTTGACATTCATGAATCATTCAGTCTGCCAATTATTCATTACTAGTCATTACTTCTGTTTAAAAAAAATAATCAGTTTCTCTTTATGTTAGTATTGCAATGTAGTGTCAGTAGTGTCCTGCTTAGAAATGTAGTGTTGAATGTGCTTTGTATGAATATTTAGTGTTAATAGTACTTAGTGTTCAAATGTAGTGTTAATAGTGCTTAGTGCTCAAATGTAGTGTGAACTGGTGCATCAGGAAATGTACGTATATCTTTAACCTTCTCCCTGCTAAATTAGGCACAGGCACTGCACTTTAAGGCATCTCCAGTTGCCTTCAGCATGGAGATGGTTAAATGTTGACATTCCATGTCTGCAGCTTCATGCTGAGGAACAAAACAGAAATATCTGATATCATGAAACCATACAGCTGTTATTTGTGTGGTTTTTTTTTATGTGCTGATTTCTAGGGAAGAGCTTGTTATGTGAGTGAAGCAATTCCTATAGTTCAGTTATCTTCATGATGGTATCTCCAGCAACAGACAGTGCTGTTTTCCTTCCCTTGTCCAAATATGACAGATATCTTCTGGTTCTGCATCAGGCAGGGTTCACTTCTTCAGACCCTATTGTTTATAGTAAAATATTTAATCATTATTTTCTCACAATTAACAATTCATTGCTATTATTTGTTCATTGTGTTTTCTTCAATGATTAAACAATACCAAGTGAATAGTTGCTGAAGCCTGAGATGATGACAATAGTCTTAGCACGTGTTGTAGGACTGACCTCATTGGGTGCCGTTCAATTGAGATTCGGTCTTGCATAAAATGTCCAATCCAGCAAGCTCTATTCACATTGTTAATAGTTTAAATTTATAGCATGAACTGTTACACTGTTAGCGGAGATAATGATTTTCCTCGTCTATCACTGGGTTAGGGTGAATGGTTGGGTAACGGTTGGCTAGGGGTTGGGTAATGGTGGAATAACGGTGCCTCTTTGTTCCTGGGAGGATGCTGCAGAGAGATTCGTAATGACTCACCTCTAGAGAGTAATTGATCTTGTCTGAAAGGTATCCTCCCGCACTCATGGTTCCACTGAATGACATATGGACTTATTTTCTTCCCAATTGGGCCTGCAGTGAAATCATATCTAGATCTGCCAAATAGACATGCCACATGCAATTTTCATTAAATAACAAGAAATTTAGCATACATTGTAAAAAAACAACAATTCATCTTCAAATGTGACATTGCAAAACTATTTTGCAAAACTATTTAATGCCACAGTGTTATAAATTGAGAAACTAACGAGGGGGGTCTTCTCCATAGGCCCAATGTTAATGGTGGTCAAATCTGTAATTTGCAGGGGTTCCATCGATACCTTTAATATTGCAGATTTTCAAAAGACCCCCAGAACCACCTTTAATTTGAACACTGATGCCAGGAAATGGAATGAATTGTTTTTCTCTAAACTCTGCAGTGTCAGTAGGCTTAGATTTTTTAAATATAAATGTTCCTTAATCTCCCTGAATATCTGCTGCATGTATTAAAGTGATGACTTCTCGCACATCGCCACAGAAAGGTGTCAAATTGGCAGAAAGTTAGCGCCCTCAATCACCAGAGTTGACATATGAGTCATAACTGTATCCTGGATGAACAATTTGAGCTTTCTTTTAATGTTATTGATTGCAAATTGACAGCCATATTTTCCCCAATGATGACAATGGAACTCAGGTGAACAATGGTGAAGGTTGACTGCTTCTTTTTGTAATTCAGAGTTGACAATGATCAAACCTGACAATGTTTTAGCCTGACAATTATGTTCCAGTCTGACAAGTATTAATGTTCTACCTTGACAAACATCTGTTGTGCACCAGAGTATCTTCTCAAGACATCAAAGATTGTGATGTATACATTTGCACCCAGGGGGTAGCTATGTTAGCATACCATATTAATGTCAGAAATGCAATCAATTATTAAAAAAATAAAAATTTAAAAATAACACAACAAAAAAACCATGACGATCACAAAATGTATTACTAAACAAAGGAATTTGTAAATGCTAATAAAGTATTTTTTATTATATTTGCTTTTTAATAAAATTTTCATCCACAAAACATTTAAGTCCTGTATTCGTCCATTGTTGTTATTTTCAATAAGCTTTTTAAAGGCAATTTTGATTCTATATAAACTTATGTAAGTAAATATGGATGTGGAATTCCTGGTATGACTCACAGAGATTGGCATCGCGCCGGTCTGCAAGGATTGACAACATCTGTTTGCGAAATTTGAAAATACATAAAGTGTACTGCCATGACATAACAGCCAGTGCATAGCGAATTGAAAAAGGAACAGCACCTGGAAATATCACCCTCTTTGTATTCAATATACATTATTACTGTCAAGCAATTTAGATGTAAATGTATGACTGAATTTTTTCCCAAGTGTGCTCGCCAAATACATCTTCGCCTTGCAGTTTAATGGCTGTGGGAAGTGTTACATCACATGTACATCTGGCCTAGAAAACCTGGCAATCCTCTTGAGAAGTCTGCGGGTTCACATTTCAATTGCTGTTATTTATAGCCACCTCCTTGCCGGTCCCAGTCACCCCATCAGCTGATACAGCACACCACTGCTACAACACCTTCATCTACAACACCTTCATCTACAATACCTTCCTTGTGTGAAGAATTGAGTTCTATTTACAATGCACCAAGATAGTTTGGAGTAGGAATCTAACTGAAAAGTAAACTGTCTAGGATGTTTTTCACACTTGGTTCTAAGGGTACTGCTGGGTGTCTGTACAATCTGCTTGTTCTTTGTATTTATAGCTGTCTCCAGATCCTCAAGGAATGTTGTATTGTATACATGATATGTACAGAACAATAGGTGGGATGTATACATAATATATATTGATGGGATATTGATGGGATAAATACATTCCGTACTATGTAATAGTTGGGATGTATACATGATATGTACATAACAATAGGTGGGATGTATACATGACATGAAAGCTATACTTAGGAATGTAGATGTTTATGTCCATGTCATTGATGATGTAACAAGTATATGGTAACTGAAGCCAAAGGATGTACACCTTTTTATAACATATGTATGTTTGCACCCATAACAGTGAGAACATCAGAAGTTATTCAGTTTGACATTTGGACAAACACACATCTCGTGTTACAAGACATTCCCTTTAATTCCTTGCTTTAATCTTTAATTAAACATTGGAATTCATGATGGCTTCTGTCATAGCAGTGAAAGAGAAAAACATTGAAATTCCAGTGACCTGGAAAAATAATACAAAGTATGCAATTTCTAATTTGTCTACTGTTAAATGTCTACTAAATTTATTTTAGCTTTGTATTGTATATTAGCTAAAATAGAGAGGTCACCATATTGGTGTTTGTTATGTCATATAATCTTTGTTGATCACCCAGCTAGGAATGATGTCCAGTAAAACTGAAGTCAGGTATAGGAATGATAGGCTGATGTATAGGAATGATAGGCAGATGTATAGGAATGATAGGCTCATGTATAGGAATGATAGGCTCATGTATGTATGTGTATAGGAATGATAGGCAGATGTATAGGAATGATAGGCTGATGTATAGGAATGATAGGCTCATGTATGTATGTGTATAGGAATGATAGGCTGATGTATAGGAATGATAGGCTCATGTGTAGGAATGATAGGCTCATGTATGTATGTGTATAGGAATGATAGGCTGATGTATAGGAATGATAGGCTGATGTATAGGAATGATAGGCTGATGTATGTATGTGATGAATGATGGCCATCCTCACCTCAGAAAACCCCACCAATCAACACTAAAATAAATATTTCATCAATCATCTCAACAATTGCCAATTAATGCAATTTAGCCATAAGCTCAAGTTGCTGTTTCATCTCAAGGTCATTGCCAAAATTGTTCATTTCCTGGTCTTGACATTGGTGTCAAGCTTAATATTATAGTTATAATATACTTGTTATTAACGTTTACTTCCCCCATTGAAACTGTGTGTTGATGGTACTTTGCAGTGCCATGCTTGGTGGCACAAATTTGCTGAAATGTGATGTAGTAGTATATTGCAAGGAAGCTAGTATGTTAGACTTGTTTTTCTCTATACATTATTTTCGTAAAGATGGGATATACAGATTTGAAACTATTTCATCGTTGAAATACATTATAATACTGATAAGGACAATTTAACCTAAATTATTTTGCATTTTTTGTTCTCTCTTAATTTACTAATAATTAACACTATACCATACCTAGTATTATGATGATTAAAATGTTTCTTGAATTGAGTTCAATGTTTAAATGTGATATGACCCTGAGATTATGTAGCGATTTTTGAGTAAAACTCATGCTCAACTCAAGGTTTTGTTCACAAATCCCCAAACAAAATTTGAGTTTGAGAATGCAATCATACCGGTACTTAAAAAGCTTCGTAGTCTCGGGGCCATCTATCAAAATGTATCTTAGACATTCCTGCTTGGTTCTACAAGACTTGTTTCCATGAACAGCACAACACTGGATGTACATGTATGTCTAACTTGGACTCTGGTCCCAGAGGGTATTCTTCTATTGGGATACTTTCTCCAGCTTCAAATATTGATGCGTATATGTGTGTGTAGGAACGGCTGTCTATTGAGCAGTGCATGTAGGTACAGTCATCAAGGACTTAATTCGCACTAGCGGAGTGTGTTGTCATTGGCTATTCACATTTGTCACGTCTTCAGACATCATCATTTTTTTCCATGTTGATTGTAAACTGATGCCAAGTGTTTTAAATGCTGGACATTTTTCTTGACAGGGCTAGATTGCATCCTGAAACCTGTGGGAAATGTAGGATGGTTTCAACCCTAGCAAATTTAGGATGGTTTCAAGGGAAAAGTCAAGCTTTCTAAAAAAAAAAACAGGATTTTTTTAGGAGGAATTTATTTCCTAGCTTATCTAAGTTTATGTTCCCATTTACCCAGACGAGTAGGAAAGTCTACTTACAAGATAGTTAAAAATAGATGACTGAATGAATGTATTAGTTTATCAAACGATTTACTAAATATTTTAGACTAGTTTCTTCTGAAGAAATCTAATAACTATATTTCCATAGGATTTGTAATATTACCATTTGTACATACATGTATAATCTTAAATATTGACATCAATACCAGTGAATCTGGTCATGGAAATTCTCATATTTACAGTAAACATTTGCTGAATAATGTAAACTGATATAACGATCTTGTCTATAGATTTACAATGGCACTATTCAATATATTTCTATTATTCCAAGTTTATGATCCCCTTTATCCAGTACACACAGAATTCTGTCTGAGGAAAGTGCGTGCAATTACCCCGATGCATAAACATACAACTTTTACAGCATTGACCGGGAAGTGGCATTGATGGTTCTCACCCAGGACCATGAGTAACTAGTGCAGGAATTCCTTACATCGACCACAGATGCAGTGCGGCCCTTTGAATATTGGCAAGATGACTGCGATATGCAAATGTGACCATGAATCAACATCAATTGAGATATGAGTAAGCAACAGGTTGTGGAATCACTAGGCTTAGATGGAAAGCGTAATGGGTAAAGCAAATAGCAATAATACTTTGTGTTAAGAATTTATGGTAGCAAACTGTTACCTGTTATTAAATTATGCATAGATTTTAGGCTTATTTCAGATTTGTTGATATTATTTCACAGGTGTTTGTGAATGTTTTCATCATCGTGGTAATAGAGAAACATGTCTATTCAAGAACAGCGTGTGTGTGTGTGTGTGTGTGTGTATATATATATATATATATATATATATATAAATATATATATATATATATATATATATAGTTGAGTGGATAATATGACAGGTGTTTGACACATTAGTGACACTGTAACAGGTATACAGATGAGAGGACCAGGATATGTTCTCTTGTAAACAAATGTGTTGACTTAACCATGCAATATTTAAGTCAATGCTATTCACCCTGTGTGTATATGTGTGTGTGTTTGTTTGTGTGCATACATGCATGCATGTGTGTGTGCCTGTCTGTGTGTGTGTGTGCCTGTCTGCGTGTGTGTGTGCCTGTCTGCGTGTGTGTGTGCCTGCCTGCGTGTGTGTGTGCCTGTATGCGTGTGTGTGTGCCTGCCTGCGTGTGTGTCTCTCTTCGCTGTATACAGTCAAATACTGCAATAGTGCTCACTAAGTGGAAATTTTATCATAATTTTGTCTTGGGGGTAATTTTTGACTCCTTCAATTTCAAGTACAGGGCAAACCTTCTTAACTGCCATAGATGTAAGCCTGTCTATTAAATATATTTTGCTGTATTGATGTGTGACTCAGACATGAAAGAACCTTGTTGAGCCTGACCATTCAGAAAGCAGTGGAGCTCTTCTAATAACTCGATTTACGAGACTTATCAGAGAGATAGTTTGCAGAAATATTCAATACACAGAAGAATTGAGGCTGCATTGATGTATTGTGAAACAGTATCCAAGATAAGTCAGTAATGTAACTGCCGTGGGTTAATCTATGTAAATACTTCAGAATTCTATTTTCATATGGGATATCGAACTGTGGTACTCGCGAAATATGACTCAAGTTTATTTAATGTCTAATGCTGGTGTATTATATGGATGACTTCTCTCTAGAGTCATTTAATGGCCACAGGGAACTAGAAACTTTAATAACATAAGCAGCTCTTCCTTAAACATAATGCACACTGAATGAAGCTTTTATTGAAATTTACACTCTGTTTTCATCGAAGTTTTAGCATCTTTCTGAAATGTCACACCTGATGGATGAGCTTCTATATTCACCAGTGAAATGCTATATTATTTTGTGGAAGTCGGTATAGACCCATGTAGTGTTACAAGTGGTTGGCAACATAACCTTTGTGTTCAGGTTGCGGGCATCATTTCTCGAAGTTTGTATCCGCTACGAGACTATCGCGCTGTTGTTAGCGCCCTATCCCCTAGCAAGCACTATGGTCTCATGAATACAAGCGCTTCCAGAAATGAGACCCAGGAACATTTCTTCCTTGTAAGTTGGTATTATATGACCTCCCCATGGACAACTTCTCCACCCATCTATCGTTGATCCTGGTCGTGTATGTGCATCTAGACTCTGCACCCTGCGCTTGTTTGTATAGTTCCATCGGGGCAGTATATATTGATCTTCTGAACTGTCAGGATTCATGGAGCCATGCATTCAGCAATCATCCGAAGCTGTTTTGACAGTCAATGTATATCAATTCTTGAAAATGTGGTCATGAATACACTATGCTTTCCCATAGCTCTCTAGTTGAGTAACAGATTTTTTCCCTTTTCTTGTGGCTGTAAATTGACTGAGGTATCTTTTAATATATATTTTTTTTCTTGCAACATTGAGTGCAATTTCCATTTTGAATTGTTGAAGATTTCAATAATGGTACAAATGTCATAATGGTATTAGGTCTAGATGTTGTCATTCAAATTCATGTAGCGTATTGAAATATTTGTTTATACCTCTTAAAATAAATTGTCACATATTTAACAGTTCATATCACTTGAGAAGAAGGATTTGTGTAAACACGATTCATTCTGAACAAAAGTTATGTTTATACTAAAAGTTTGAACTAGCTCCTCTGTCATGACTGAAATTCTGAAATCTTCCACATAGAAATAAATAAACATGGAGAACAGTGCTGAAGTGTTTAGGCAAACTGGCCTGTTTGTAGTTCATCATGGAGAGAAATCAATTTATAGAACACATGTGTGATTATATAACACCAAATACTTCCTCATTTGGATGTAGCACAATGCAAAATATTCATAAAGTGCAGAGCATTTAAAAATCATTATAACAACATTTGCCATGGAGATTTTAACATGAAAACAAAAGGATCATGTTTACCTTGTGTATATTACTAGATTAATTGTATTATAAGAAGACAAATTGCCAAGTCTGAAGAATGGTCTGGAAAGCATGGTTTGCTGATCAAAGTCAGATATGGCATGCCCAGAACATGTTATACGTGCTTTGTTTGTTTGTTAGTGTAACCACAGACATTGGAAGATTTCCTACCCACCCTGGGAGTCCTTGTAAGTTGTTGCTACAGGTACAAGAAGGCTTTCAAGCCAAATACTGGGAGGCCTGCTAGCTACAGATACAAGAAGGCCTAGCCACATACTGGGAGGCCTGATAGCTACAGATACAAGAAGGCCTAGCCACACAATGGGAGGCCTGATAGCTACAGATACAAGAAGGCCTAGCCACACACTGGAAGGCTTCATAGCCACAAACTGGAATGCTTCCTAGCCACAGACACTGGAAGGCCTCCTAGCTACAGACATTTGAAGGCCTAGCTAGACCAATGAAGGCTTGTTAGATACATGCACTGGAAGATGATCTACCCACAGACACTACAAGGCAACCATAGATATTAGAGGATGTCATGGCCATACAGGAAGATCTTCTAGCCACAGACATTTGGAGACCTTATTACCACATATATTGGAAAGCCTCAGGATATCTCCCACACCAGCAGCTCAGATGGTTGATTAGGGAGACATGCATATACACAAATGGGTGGCATTTCCTTGATGCCACATTACACCACAGAAGGTACTGAATGTCACGAACCATCTGACACTAAGACACTCCGAGGATACATGAGAAGCCTGCCATCTACTGGAGTTAATCATGATCACGACTCTATTGGGAATATCTAGTTGCCTGTAAGAGGGAAAAGGTTAATAAGACACCAAATTGGATTATTTATTATACCTACATGCATACATTGAGTCAGAGATTCTATGACTTGTATAATTGATATTAAAATGTCAAACTCAAAGACATTAAGAAATAGATTGTACGTTTCTTTGCTGGACTAATTAAAAATATGACCATAGTGGCTTCTCTGGTTGTCTCCAGTGTTAAGAAGGTTAGTACTTCCTTCCCCTCTGGTATGCCATTGAATTATTACTCCTTTGATTATTATTATTATTATTATGCAGCAATTAGGAAATTATCATTAGAAAATACTTCTATCAAACGCTTGCTGTCAATGGGCAATTACATATGTATAGTCTGCTCAAGTAGTACACAATTCATCTATGAGACTATATTAAGTGCTCAGACATTTGATTTTGTTCAGTGTATATCTCCTAGAGCTGCCTCATGTCCGAGAGCCTACTCAAATCCTCTGTGTACATCTGTGTCCTGTTGTGATATGTGCAGATTCTGTGTACATCTGCGTCCTGCTTAGGGATATGTGAAGATGAATGGCACCGGGCAGACAGGAACAGGAAAGTGCTAGTATTGATTTCCTGGGATGATTTCTTAGCAGCTCCTGCAGATAAGTCCACCAATTCCAGTGCTGAATATATCACTTTTATGTCAAGGAAATTGAATCAAATGTGCACCAAAGTGCAAGCACATGTACACCTTAGAATTACATAGTGTATTAAATTGGATTGTGTATTGTGTACTAACTTACAATTTTGTTTTTAATTTTTATTATACTCATACACACAGAGCACTGCAATTGTGAATGATGCACTATATACATGAAATTATTATTATTTTATGAAAGGTCAGTTAGTTCTTTCAGCTAATCTTGTAGATATTAAAGACTTGATTATTGTGAAGAACATCAAATGGAACTCTTGTGATTGTACCCACGTATTGATGCACAATTCATCAATGCATTTACTCTGGGTGTCTGTTGCAATGGTATGTCTGAAGTTCGTACTGCTGTGGTCCCAGGTGTGATGGAGATAGTTTATCACTGTAGGTGACTTAGAAGGATTTCTGTCCACAATAGTGTGCAATATTCAAGACCAGCTGTCTTAAGAAAGATGTGAATTTATGCAGTAATGATGCATTGTTCAAATACATACATTTACGGTTAATGGTATCCAATTATGGTATATACTGGTATAGTCTTTTATCTCGCTGACTCAGCTGAATTCATTCAGGCTAGGTATAATTTATCTATGAAACATGCTCTTCCATGTCGAGACATGTCTATAGGTTTATTTCTGTGAAAGTGTACAGTTCTGTATCCTATTTTATGATCGAGTGAATAGACCAGTTGTTTTCATTGCACATCAAGCTGGGTTTGACCTCAAGGTAAACACTAATGTGCATTGTGTTTATATCTTCTCTGTTACAATGCATTGTTGCATCTTGATAAGACATATTTTAAACTGCATATCGGCATTGCTGGGAATACATTACAAGATAAGCAATTCTCTCACGGATGATATGAAGAATTGTGTCCCTAACAGCGACACTAGGGAGAAGTCATTGCTTTTCATAAAATTCAATTCATTGAAGGACTAAATTAACCACTTGAACATTTTTTACTACATGTATAAGAATTATCTTGCAGCAGTTAAATTTGTATAAAAATTAATGGTCCCTCTGAAAACGAAAATAAACATAGTTTTCAAACACAAAATTCTGTTTGTTATGTGCATAGTAGGAACGTAAAATTTCAACACAGTAATATTGAAAATATATATTTTATTTAGACAAAATTTACAAATGTCTGGGGCTTTGTAATTGGGTCTGGATCAGAGACGTATATAGAATGTGTAATCGTACTTTGTCAAGATGATGATGTGAACATAATGTCCATCTCTTTTGAACTGCTATTGATACATTTCCACGAACCATGGACATTGGAGAAAACCTTTTAATTAAGATATGTAAAAAATACGTATAAAAATGAAATTGCCTTCAACATCTTTGACAAGGACTACATAATTAGACAGCTTTTATCTTCCTTCGAACACATTAAAATGAACTATTGAACCAAATAAATTACTGAATTTATGGGAAATTGGTTTCAAAATGTTTATTTGCAGGAGGAAATGAAAAAGTTAATTTCATCTTCAGATTTTTCTCAATTTTTCAAAGTATAATTTCTCTTTTCTGCACTGGATCAAGTCAGCCTGATATAGATAACCCAGCGAAGCAATACAGATTCATATATGATAATCTTTTGCCAGTTCTACAATGCCCTCGCTGCTCGGCAGAGGCAGTAAAGGGATGTACGTACTATTGATCCAAGGCAACAAGTGGAAAGATTATTGTGGTCGTGGGCTGGATACAGTATAGTAATACAATAGGTCTGGGCAGCCATTCATGAAGCTCTTTTATCCACCAAGAGACCATTACGCTCTCATATCTGTATCTCTGATCACTACAAGAGCATTATGGTCTCTTAGTGGATATGAGAGCTTTGTGGAAGTGTGTCCAGGATTGCCAGCATTTACATTGTAGTCTCTGGAGGTGTAATAAGACCAGTTTATTGTATTGTAGTCTGTGGAGGTATAATAAGAGCAGTTTATTGTATTGTAGTCTCTGGAGGTGTAATAAGACCAGTTTATTGTAATAAGACCAGTTTATTGTAATAAGACCAGTTTATTGTAATAAGACCAGTTTATTGTATTGTAGTCTCTGGAGGTGTAATAAGACCAGTCTATTTTATTGCTCTCCATTTGTCCATTAGTTACTTACTGAATTCATTATGCCACTTTTATTGTAAACAGCATCCATGTTAACTTCAACTTGAGATATCGTTTAAAAAAACCTAGAAAGATGGAAAGATTAGATTTGTTATATATTTTAATTGTAAATACATGTGTGTCTGACACTGGTTCATCTTTGTCACATATATTCAATACTTAAATATTGCATTTATGATTCATCAACAAAGAATTTCCTTTTATAAATGTTCTATGTTAGTAATATTTCTATATAACTATTTACCTGAATGGTATGACTATACAATTTAATAAAGACAAGATATGTTCTATGTGGTTTTATAGAAAACAAATTCTAAATAATTATTTGCATTTATTTTATGCCTGTACATAACTTGATCATGCAGTTTGATAAAAGATTCAATTTTTTTAAAGATGAGTCGTGAGAATATCTTCTAACACATAGCCTAAACAATGATAGTATCTCTTGAAATGCAGCTTATACAACACTAGTATCACCTAAAACAGCCTAAACAATTATAATACCTCCTAAAAGAATGCCTAAACCATGCTAGTATCATATAAAACACAGCCTAAACCATGCTATCTCATAAAACACAGCCTAAACTACACTGTATCTTCTAAAACAGCCTAAGCAATGATAGTATCTCATAAAACACAGCCTAAGCTATATGTTTTCTCAAATGTCATGCTCTCAACTGTTGATTCTAATCCAATCACAAACATCACTGGAAAATTTGTCTTCTAGCAGCTTGGTGAATATTCAGTGCTCGCTTAGACATGATCAATGTTAGCCACATCTGTGAGTCGTCTGAACCTATTTGCCAGATGCAATAATACAGCACCGATGTCATCAGATGGATGGTGTTTGGTGTTTTCCACACCCTTATGAGAGTGATTGCTTCGTTATCTATTTTATCCTGCAACACTTCACACGTATGAATTGTTATGTTATATGTATTATATTGAATCGATAAAATACTGGCATTATAAATTCCTAGCTATGATGAAAGCATCTAATAAGAGGTGTGTATCATCTAGGCAAAAATGATGAATTGAGCAGCATTACAAGGGAAGAGTGGTTGTCCACTTGTTCGTTGTTATGCTACTAATGTATTAAAAGTTACTAATATTGAGTATCTTGGTTTTACATTCGTGTGGTTATTTTACGCAATTTCATACTCAACTCAAATTTGGCATTGAATTTTGAATGAAAAAAGTGAGTTGAATATGAGATCATATTCAAAAATGTTTTGTAGCATCAGGGCCTGAGCACTGCCTTAGCTAGTGGGTATGTAGTGGTTCTCCTCCCCAATTAAACAGGCCATCATCAGATCACTGACGCCCTCTGTGAAACTGCAAGCAAACAGTATGATGTTTGTACAAGGATTGTGTTTTCATGCGCAGCTAACTGTAAACAACTGGTATTTTTATGAATATCTTTTGCACATTGACTTTTAGTAACCTGGAAACTTAGTCATTTGAATTAGAATGAAATTTCATCCACGAACTTGAAAAGCTTTAAATTCTGAAATGGCTCATGGTTGTCTTGTGTTATAAAGTTTGTCATTGTTGTAATAATATATGCATCATATTTTGTTCCACACAGAAACACTCTTTGCTTGTGGCGTGTCATATTTGTACTTATCAGCTGATACGGTTTTCTCATTTGAAATCCTCTCTACACTCGTATCAATATAGATGCTTTATTCATGAACGAGCACACGCTCTTGTTAAATTTGTTATGGGTTTCATGTTTACACATGTCAATTCATTGTTAAGGAAAGTATTTCAATAGTTTGGACCAATTATTTTTCATACCAATTTGAATTTGCATTAAGTGTGCACTTAACAAACTTTAGATGTTTTGTATACAAACTTACACATTCAAGTCATTATGTATAATGTGTATACAATTAATCCAATCCTTGCTAGATTTTAATGCTCTACAGGATCTCTATGTGTTTGCTTTCAGCAGAGAGACAGTTAACAATTCCTATAAATATATATTTGCATTTAAAATTTGAGTATAAAGTGTATAAACTCGTTATTTGCCCTGATTATTTTCCGTATAAGAAAAACTATATTTAATGACCTATATATTTTTACTGGCTATTTATTCATTATATATCAATCACTTCTGTTAGAGGAATAAAAAGAATTAAATAACCAGAATATCTTAAAAACATTATGGAAAAAGAAATGCAGTAATGTGCCATGAAATTTACACATGTATGTTCCTTACATGGCATTCATTTTGAAACATTTGACTGAGCAATTCCTCCATCATTCCGGCAACTGTCTCCCCCCCCCCCCCCCCCCCTTGTCCAAGTCAATGACATTGCTACAAGCAGATGCAATGCTGAAGATGTAGACATGCATCTGCTGAGTGCAGTGCTGAGTATTATTATCGTCTACAGCAGATGGTATGCTTTCTTCTTGGAATCCCACAATTGAACCGACTCTTGATGACGGACAGATACCTAGAAGGTTGGTGCTTTGTGTGTTTTTCTGCTTTAAGGTTTGACAACAGGAGCCACAGATGTTCACATCTATTTATAGCTTCTTTAAACTTCTTCCTCTGCATTTTTTTTGTCACCCAAAGGAAAAAGATGGAAGGCCTAGTGAGTTGAGAGAGATGGGATTCATTAGGTATTTTGTTGCTGACTTAGCTGTCTGTTTTACATGATGGGATGTGCTCTCCTAGTCTGGAAGCTTGTCCTGCTTCTAGTGTTCTGGCCATTGCAGTAGTAGACATTGTAGAGGATTATGTATTTACCTGTAGTTATAATAATAATAATAATAATCATAATCATAATAATAATAGTAATAGTAATAATAATAATAGTAATAGTAATAGTAATAGTAATAGTAATAGTAATAGTAATAGTAATAATAATAATAATAGTAGTAGTAATAGTAATAATAATAGTAATAATAATAATAGTAATAATAATAATAATAATAGTAATAGTAATAATAATAATAATAATAGTAGTAATAATCATAATAATAATAATAGTAATAGTAATAATAATAATAATAATAATAATAAAAATAATAATAATTTAAAAAATGAATACTTACTTATATGGTGCCAAATCCATATGCTAACATGTGCTCAGGGCACTACAACTTTGAATGAATAGAAACATTTAAAGAATGGACTTTAGTTCTCAGTCCAATCTAGTACTGGTATTCAGCCTGACTAATGTAGTACTCAGTCAGAATGATGAAGTAACTATTGCAGTACTTAATCAGACTAATACAGTATTCAATCATACTATTAAATGTAGTCCTAGCAGTCAGACCAATGTAGTATTCAGTCACAATGATGTAGTAAGTAATGTAGTATTTAGTCAGAATTATGTAGTAAGTAATGCAGTATTCAGTCAGAATTATGAGTACTTGGTCAAATCAATCATAGACCATCTGTATATGGTCTCTGAATCAGTGTACCGGTAGTTCTCAGTCACAGTATTACAGTACTACAGTATTAGGCTAATGTAAATCATCCATAGCAGATTTCATTGATGTGCCTACTTTTCATAGAACATGAACAGACATATTGTACCACAGCCACATAAGACACTAGAAATGTAACAGAATATGTGCATACAGATTCTCCTGCAATAGAAAGATTAAATTTATGATTATATCCACTAGCAGCAACTTGTCAGACATGTTGAAGGACTTCAGATCATAAACATTGCCTTGAACTATTATTTATTTTAGATAATATTTATTTATATTATTTATATACATACTAGTATAGGAGTTATCAAGCCAGGATTCAGTGGTTAAATCTGCTTCTGAAACTCATTGTAA
The DNA here is from genome assembly GCA_032361225.1 of Lepetodrilus schrolli. Lineage (NCBI taxonomy): Eukaryota > Metazoa > Mollusca > Gastropoda > Lepetellida > Lepetodrilidae > Lepetodrilus > Lepetodrilus schrolli. Next base: position 38,370 of record JAUTBT010007997.1, read on the forward strand.
AACTGCAACTGAAATTGGGATTACAGCAAGTCTAAAGGATTTATCTCAGAACGGAAATATTTGTTCACAGTCTAGCTTCCTCGTCTCTCTACTGTATGATCTTCTCCATTCTCTGTTTCTCCCCATTCTAATTATGTCTGCCTGCGGTATCATTTGGCCTTTTTTCTACATTTGAAACATCTGCTTTTGGAGTACATGTCTTACACTGGCTTAGGAACAGGGGGGGTTCAGCTTTCAATATGTTTTTTGGGATGAAACATATGTCATATGGTTTGTTTGAATTTATGCTAAAAAGCTATAATTGATTAAACTATTTAACTGTAAAAAGGTTTTGTTTGAAAATTACTTAACAACAGCTTAAGAAAGATGACCCCAGTCGGATGTGACCTCACATAGAATGTTTGAGAAGCACTATATTTCACACACTTTATACAGACCAATTTCCTAATTTAATAAGTTGTATCTTCTCGTAAGGGTGAGAGAGTCCCACTGTGACAATAAATCACACTTCTAACTGATGAGGTCGTATACTTTAGTACTTTAGTCACTAATTCATTCATGATTCTCATTCAACACTTTCAAATGTCGGGTAATTCCTGTGTTCGAGCCTATACAATTCTTGTGAGAAATGCATCAATATTTTATTGTTTTATCATCAGACAGTTATGTGACTAGTCTGAGCTTAACCGGTATCACTTTGAAGAAATAATTCTATCCATCTCTACTCCTATATTGAACATATCCATATACATAGACACAGTGTACACTACTTTATGCATAATCGTTGTCAAATTGGTATTTTTTAGATGACCCCCCCACCATGTGAACCCCCAACTCTGTGACTAATTATGATGTGAACAAAATATTGGTCTGAACATATTGGGGAAACTTTATATAATATAATTAAGAATTGTTTTGGAAATTTGTTAGATTATTAGAAGTTATGCTGGAAAATGTTTATTGCGATTTTGGTGATTGGTAAATATGTATATTAACTGTGAAGATAGATAAGAATGCTATCTATCTCTCATCCTGCATTAGCATATCCAAATATGTAGACAGTGTACACTAGTCAAGAACCATGTCTGTGGAAAATATGTTTTCAATAATAGAGCCATTAGCTTGTTTAAACGATTGAGTGAGTTTATTTCATAATAAAAAGGACAAGAACGATAGAGTATTCCTACTTTATTGGTTTATAAATGTGTTGTGAAGCATGTGATCAAACAAGTACAGTTATTCTAACCCTGACCCTGACTTTCTCTTACTCATCATCTGTATCTTAAAGCCCTGTTAATAAATCCTACATGGGTGGTAGCACAATGGTAGAGCGTTTGGACTTCGGAGCCAAAGACCCGGGTTCAAATCCCATCCCGAGAACCCAGTATCAATGTTAGTGAAACTTATATGAAACACATATATTGATAGGATGCGCTGACTGTAGCATGGCAATGCAGTTATCATACTTGGTCTGTCAGTACCAGCCGGTGCTCGCAGGTTTACTGCAACATTCAGTGCTACGGATGTTGTGGGTTTCTTCCTGCCATAAACTGACAAGCAATGATATAAGTTGAAGAATCTTGAAAGCGGCTGTAGATCTCGTGAACAAAGCTATGCTGGCCGAATTATTGGGACATATATAGATATTAATAAGACAATGTATTGTATTGGTTACCTTGTAACATATACTGTACTTGACATGCCTTCAGAACTGCACCTAAAGTAAATGCCTTTTAAAAGAGTACTGTTAATTACACATTACGCCAATGTTATGCTAATTAACTCATTGGATAAGCAGGTTAAACTGTGCTTAAAGCTATTCTCCACTGTATTTCGTCAATATCACTGTGATGGTGACAGGAAAACCCACAAAAACTTCACGTTGCTGCAAGACCTGTTTGTACATATAACAGCAGCACCTGCACACGATGTATATACAAACATTTCATTCAAATCTTCCTCTATGTCATCACTCCATTCTCCATTGCATAGAGGATGCATGTACCATTTAATGTTGGACCAATGTCATGCAGTGTGGGGCCCAAATACCATGCAGTGTGGGCCCAATACAATGTAGCATGGGCCCATACTAGTCCCCCTGGTAGACACAAGGTTTGTATCAGACATACATGTACTGGTATCAGACATACGTGTCTGGTATCTGGATAGTAAAGTACACTGTACATACATGTATTTGCTGAGATAACAGGGTGTCTACGTGGAGCCAACAAGCAATAAAAGCTGTGTGTTTATCATGCAGGTGTTTCATAATTCATCGTATGAACATAACCTGGGGAAGAGATGTTCCATATTATTATAGAAACGTACCTGTAGATTCAAGCATTTTACCCAATAGCTGTAGAAACATATTCAGTGTATTATATATATATAATCTGCAACATGAGGAATATGTTCTGTTCTTGTGAATTGATACCAAATTTAAATATATATATTTTAAGGGATTATTAATATTATACCAATAGTTTTAAATGTGTGGCAACTGTTAGTATGATCTGCAAACTATCACCACCATAGTCATTCTTTCAAGGAATGTCCATATTGAAAAATAGGCCATTATCGCAAGAAAAATATTTTGGAGATTTCCTTTAAAAATATTAAATGTGGACTCTATCTTAAGGTATTATAAGAATCATTACAAAACTCAGACTGCATGTTAGTAATGCGTAATCAGAATATTTGAGATTTAGGTTGTATGAGTGAAAGGGATGAAGTTGATCGAGATCACGTTCAGAGGAATGCATGGATTTTCTTAAATCAAGTAAATTTGTCCAAGACTTTCTGGAAGTATGCATGCATGGGTGTTCATTCTCAACAGACTGAAAACATCTTATTAACAACAGAAGACCTGTGGAAGGTTTAGGATTGTTCGTATGTGATATTGTCAAGCCCTAACTCTATTGAGTTCTGATGATTAACGAGATGCATCCATGCATAATACAACAACAGGATGATAGTGATTGCCAAGTAGCTTCTGAGAGGACATCCTGTTGTCTTGTTAGGAATTGTAACAATGTGATTACATCTTGCAAGGTCAAGGTCAGAGAATCAATTCAAAGCTGGACATTATCTTCAGAAAGTTAAATTTCCTTTGTTTTACTGGCCAACTGTAAATACAATGATATTTTTCTGCCTTGTATCCTAGTTGTATGAAATAATACATTCTGTCTTTAAGAGGCCCAGCAGTGAGCCATTATAACAATAGCTATCAGTTGTATGAAGTCATCAAGGGAATGCTACATGACCCCTAGTTGGGACCCAGGTCTTCTGAAGTCATGTTTGATAGGGTTTTACCACCAATTGCTTCAATATGGTCAATATGGAGCTGGGAATATCTTCATTGGAACAAACAGAATGGACAGCGTTAGCTTGTAGGGATTTTGTGGTTTTATACATCAGCATATCTTTGAAATAATAATCTATATGTTTCAATCCACTACATACATTTTCAGTGAATTTTTTTGGGGGGTCATGTCATATGAACTTTAAAAAACCCCATCTTAAATCCTTTTTTAAAGATTCAAGATATTCTCAATGAAATTGCATGTATTGATTTTCAGCCCAATAAAAAGAAAATGTGTGGCTTTTTGCATTTCCATATCCTTTTAAATGGAAATAAACTTTTTCAGCGAAATATAATTTGATTTATTGACATTTCTCCAATTCTCGAGCAGCCAGCATATATTTCACTGACGCTTGTACTGGGATAACTAACTTATATTTCACTAGGGATGTAAAGCTGATATTAAATAGTACATCTTGTAATATCTTATTACAATACAACTTTTGTCTGTTAGTTCAATGTGTCCAGTTTGTTGTGGTACACTTGTACATCGGTGTCTAGGTATCACTCCTGAAGCCAGGTTTATCTCCAGGAACCGTGGCCTGATGTGACCCTTCTCTCTCTTCTCCAGGCTGTGTTTACACTGTATGTCAGTATGTGTTTAGACGGTCTATCACTTACAGGCTCTGTGGTCACAATACTCAAACCTCCCGCAGTAGACGGAGAGACTTAAATCATCTTGGGTTACAGGTAGACAATCAGGGGGGTATTTATCAGTCTTGTTATCAGATTGAGCAGTCTTGCACCTGGTGGAATCCTTGTTTGTATTTTATATTATTTTATTTGTGTTTGATTTTATAGCCTTTAGTGAGGCTAGACACATAACATGAGGTGCTATTAGCATAATAGGCAGCAGAAACATGAAGATATTGGATTTAAAAGTTTAAGCTTTCTACATTTATATTTGATTAAATTTGTTTGTCCAGTTTGAAGATTATAGGTAGGATGTAACTTTTGACTGATGGGTTGGATATCCTTTCATTTGCTCTGTCTTATTGGTTGAATATCCTTTCACATTTTTGTCTGATATTTGAGATGTAAGTTTTGTCAGGATGAGATATCTATTCACCGTTAGGATGATGGATGAAATATCCCGTTTTTAGCTTAAACAGTGGCTTTTGAGCTCATTTTATTCGTGTAATTCCATCTGTTCTTGCTCATTTACATCAACGTCATTCCGTCAAATCGGAGTGTGTCTCTTAACTATGTCACACTGACTTGCATCGCAAAGCTGGAAGTGCTTCAAGTCGGATTCATGGCGGTGTGTCAGCTGTCAGATTTGAGAAGCCGAGTCCTGCAGAAGATCCCTAAATCCCTCCTCACCTCTCCATCTCCAAACCGAGAGTCCACAACACAGCAGTGAGCATCAATAGGCTGGGGTGATGGCCAACAGAGTCTACCCAGACGGCAAGAGCAGTTGGTGCACTGTCCTCTTCTGTGTGCTCGATGTACAATGCACTATGCACGATAAGTACTGCACGACTGAACTTGTCATGTGGTCCGGGCAAAGGGATTTCGTCTGTGGTTTCCCAAAATCTATCTTTAAAAAGATACAACTTTGTTTGTTGATGCAGCGCTTTTAAGAGAAGATGACTTCTCTAGAATGAGTGGATGAGTGTTGATTTATACGTATGTGTTAAGTTATCATGGCTATGTGATTCGCAGGCTTTTGGCCGAGTTGTAAACATGTAATTGGAGAGAGGTTTGCCAGGCGATGTTCTAAATGTGTCAGTTTCTTCCAAAGACAACAGCCAGCATGTTGGAGGTGTACAAGTCATCAGTACCTTTGATAATGCTTGTTATGTTAATCCCACTTCCCTCCAAACAGACCCAATAATGTTTACAAGAAGAGACCACAGTCATACAACTGATGTATTAAGTATTGAATATTTGGATATTTTCTTTAACATGTGTGTTACATTTATCTGATGTCAAGGCCATTTGAATGTCAAGGACCCATTGAGGGATGTTAGGGTTTCGATGTCTGTTATCTTGCTATACAGTTTATAGTGCCAGAATAGAAATATATATATAAAACAAATGGTGTTTATATAAATACATTAACGATTAATATTGCAGTCTATATTTAGAAATTGTAACTTTATTGCATTTAAAATTGATAAGACTCATTACTGTAAATACTTGAATAAGATGGGGTTTTTTTAAAATCAAGACACTGGATATATACATTTTGGACATGTATGTTTTGCAATGTTTCAATTAGCACTGATATAATATGAATGTCCAAGAATTACATTGGATACATGTAATGTGAACATGAATAATGAAATAGCAAAGGTGACATTATCTACATGCCAACACATTTTAATCAAAGGAAACGTGTAAAAGGTTATCAAGTGTGAAGTCCTATGTGAATACATGATAGATCATGATAAATCTCAGCTGGTATAATGTCTAACTGAAATGCCAGATTTCATCGGGGTTTGAGATAATAAAAGCAGTGAAATTCAACAAATAGGATATTTTTTATTCCATTTCGCTACATGGAACTCGCACAACTTTAATTAATTGGAGACAAAGTAAGCCATTGTGGAATTTTCCATATAGAGATTACATGACTGATGACTAGTAATGTAGACATTGGTAGATATTTAAGTGTAATAATCACTACTAGAGAATATCATCAATAAAACTGTCATCATGTCAGCTTTTACATGGCACCTCTTTATTCACAGAATTAAATGATAAAGTCTGTTGCACCTGCTGCAATTCCTTGGCCTTTCTTCAAGACGGCACTAGATAGATATATAGATGTCTTGTTATACAAAGTTGAATCTCAATTTTTTTTACTATTCTATCTAGATTTATTAATAACAGATCTAGATTTATTAATAACAGCAATGATTCAATATAGAAATTAAACTACATTGCAATCAAACTAGATCTGTTTTAATATAAAGACAGTATTTTACATGATGAGCTGTTTATCTACAAGTCGTGTCTTTGCCTGTTTTTTGTTTTACTTCTGTTTTGTTCACAACATGTCTTCCACATGTTTTTCTCATTAAAGTTCCCCCTCTCACCCTTCTCACGTTCTCAAAGCTAACCTGAAAATTTAAGTCATTCAGTTCTTTCTATGATTATGTGTCCATTCAATAATGTTTTAACTGGTGTACCGTATAACCGGAAATTTTCGAGGTAGGCAAATTTCGAGGTTACGGGACTAAAGTGGTTTCGAGGATTGTTATTACATATAAGTTGTGTTCTGATATGAATAGATGTTTGGTTTATTAAGGTACCAATCAAGGAAATGATATTAGTGAGTATTTAGAGTTTGAGATATTGATTATCTTATTAATTGTATGATATCACCAGTTGGTACCAACATTGTTAATAATACTTGAATTGTCGTCATATTCCCGCTGCGATGTAAAGCATTAATTCATCATCAATAATAAACTCATGGGCAAAAGAAACTTATCACTTTTACATTGGCATTTGCGTTTCTACAGATAACTGAACTACGTAACACATATTGAGAAAACGTTCGCCAAAACACATTCTTCAGCCGAATAGCAAGGCACAAGCCCGTGATTTAGCGA
>JAUTBT010007998.1:0-25390 GCA_032361225.1 Lepetodrilus schrolli
GCTACGGATGTTGCGGGTTTCCTCCTGCCCTAAACTGACAAGTTGTGATATAAGTGAAAGAATCTTGAAAGCGACTTTAATCCCCAATTTAAAAAAAATAAAAATACAATAAAAATGTTCTTGAGAAAGACCATACAGGACGAAGGTTCGCATTCAGTGCGTCTTAACATACTTGTTATAAAGCCTGTAGGTTGTCAAGAGTATTTGGACGACGCTGCATTGATTTACACTACTAAACAGTAAAACAAGTCATCAAAAACACATCACATGCTTCTCTACAATAGAATACATAGAACAGAACCAAAGTATTTGTTTTCGCTTAGAACGAAAAAGCGTAGTCATATGAGGTGAACACAAGAGAAACAGATATGTTACAATGGGCAGAGCTATCCGGATTTACGTTGATTCAAAGTACCGGTAATTTCGCTATCTATTTGGATCTGAGAGACATGTACAATTCAACTAAATGGCTACTTACCCAGTACCTGCATACAGACGGCTGTCTGGACTGAATAGCATAGTTACAGAGACCATGATAGAAGTCTTTCATGAGAAAATAATGTACACAATACGTTCGGTGTACATCTTTAATATTGCTTACATCAGAAAAATCCATAAAACTCTTTGTAGTAAAAGTACAAGCACATTTACATTTTTTTCTTCTTCTAGGTATACTTTTAGTTTTGGTTGAAATTCTGACATACGGTTCCACAGTACGTTATAGAACAATGTTCGTATTAGTAACAAGGTTCGTATTATTAATAATAAATCAAAGTTGAATTTAGTTGAATTGTAGTTGCCTGGTATAGCCGATTTCAATATTATTTAACTCATATCACGGCTTGCATGGTCTGTGTGTACATACCATGCCTGTACCGTTTGTGGGTGCTAACTCGGTAGAATATTACTAGTTGATAGCTGTACACATGCTGCACCGTGCAATGTTCTCTCCGTATAGCAATTTTCGATACTGGTATTGGGGTGGACTAAACCATTTTGAAAGATCGACAAAGTCATCCTTAAAATCAAGGAAATTTAAGCCTTTTAGATATACTGCTCCCCTTTTTGATAGTCGTTTTTCATCTGGCTCATGGACTATATTTGGAAATATTAGTGTTTTTTTTTTATTATTCTGTGGCCGTACTGGAAAGCTCTACACCCGCTCGTTTGTATTTCCGAACATAAAAACGCTTCCATGTCCTGTCTACGCTGTAAGAACCATGATGATAATGGTGTACGTCCAAGTCAATGGTGTACGTTTAGGAATACGTTCCGGATGATAAACCATGCATGTCCGTTACATTGTAAATACGATCGGCAGTAATGGGGACGTTCTTGGAGTAAGTGGAATTATTATTTTGTAAGTACTTTGTGAACTCAATTTGGGATTACCTCGAGAATTCGTGATTATTTTACTAAATATTAGTACGTGGTTTACTTCTCATTCTCATTATAAGATCGAAATCTGACCGTGTTTCTTATAGTGAGGTATATATGCAAGTCGTAAATGTCGGAATAATACAGCTAACTTTAGCATTCCTCATATCCAACGTAAAATAAAGAATCTTCTTTTTCTTCTAAGATGCATCGGAATTTATTCCTACAATTTTAGGTTTCCGATGACAGGATGATTACGATCAAAGCATTTTTGGGGTAAATATAAAAAACTATATAACAAATAAAACAACAATCAAATCAAGTCCAAATGTATTTTTCTACATACCGGTATGCTATATTCGGTTAAGAATGCATTCAACATATTCCGCCAACTTTCTTTTCAAGCGAATTTACATATTTATTTGATTACTTTACACATTATGTTGATTTTTTTAATTTTACATATTAGGAATGTACAGCGAGTGAGTGGCGAGTGAATTATTGTTTTATGTCACAGCGGGAATCTTTCACCCATACGTGACGAGGAAAGATTAATTGTGACATAAATGAGTTAAAATGCAGCTTGAAAGACATGCCAAAAAACATTTGCTTAAAATTGAAGGATACGATTGAGAATAAAGAATGATATGCTAACTATTGGTGAAGTGGGATAAATAGTGTGAATACAATAGAATTAAGTATGCAATGGTGAAAGATTAAAACCTATGATGCAGACCAATTTCTTTAAAAAACGATAGGATGAAATGCCCAGGAACCTGGGTAAAGAGATGTTTGAGGTTTGGCGAGGAGTAAAACCCGGCACGCCGAGTTGAAAAGTCCAAACAGTCAAGATGTGGCATCATCATGTGCTTGACCGCGAGGTTCTCGTCACACCTAACGCACCGAGGTCTATCCTCGACCTTTAAAAAGTAAGAGTGGGTGAAAAAGGTATGACCGATTCGGCATCATCGAAGGACAGTCTCGTCCTGGCGAAAATATACCCCTGACAACGGTGTAAAACCAATGATGGGTTGAAAATTGTGTAATTTATAATGGATTTCAGTATCCCATTTATTTTTACAGAGCGATTTTAAGTTGCAAAAGTGTATTACATTAGCTTTGGCTTTTGAAAATCGAAATCCATTTTCAGAAGACCATTGATTAATTTTATTGATTAATTGCAACTGGGGTTCAACAGTAGACATATTAGAACCACTACAAAAAGTGAACCTTCAATGTTATCGTTGAGAACTTTGGCAGGTTTATTGATTTTAATACTGAAAAGTGTGACCGATAATATTGCACCTTGTGGTACACCCATCTCCTGCGCAACAAAATCGGAGAGGGTAGACCCGACACGAACCTTAAATTCACAGCTTTGTAAAAAGCTGTTAATAAAATTAGGCATACGCCCCCTAAAACACATATTATGTAAATCAGATAAAATACCACGCTACCACGTAGTGTCATATGCCTTCTGCAGGTCGAAAAAGACACGTGCTGATTATTAATAAAAACCATTACGTAGAAATGATTCCAAACGAATGTACAGCGAATGTACTTTATAACTAGTATAATTTTCTAATTAAGTAATTCACGTTCATATTTTCTTATCAAACTTAGCATACGCTTTACCATTAGTATTGTGTTGTAGTACCATCAATGTACGATTCTTTGTCCAGGATAGTCATAGAAGTATATGTAACACGTGGGTGAATTCCATTCTAGGTGTTTCTGCAAAACTTACACCAGTAATTTCAAGAAGAGCAATATTTACCCTCCGGCAGTTTCTTGCCTCGATCAGGGTTGAATTAGGAATTATATTATCTACCGGTAATACTTTTACATTAAAAAAAAATTGATCAGAGAATCGAATATTTATGTCATCTATTTTACAGTAAAAGGTATTGTACCCAGTGTTCAAGAGAAGCAAGCATGCTGAATAACTTGAAAGAAAGAAACGTTCCAGCTTACAATGCAGATGGAATGTTGTTGTTGCTTTACTGGTCATTGCAAAAAGATCACTCAAACTTCCTTGAGTGCCTTTGCACAATGAATATATTTTTGGCAGTACAAAAGCAATGATACACATGCAAAGCAAATGCAATATTTACTAGTATTAATATCTTAAATTCAGCTTAAAGGCATATAATCATGGGTTTGTTTACATATTTCATGGTCAAACATATTTTTACATTAAAGTATGTACATTTGATGTGTCTACACAAGTATATTGGGTAACCATTGTCTGCATATCCCACTGGTTTTCGATATTTTCATATTTTATTATTGTTTAATACGTATAGTTATGTAGCTATATTGGTACCAGTAGTCTGAAAGGTTGTTTTGGCCGTGTTAAATTATTAGAGTTATCCCCCTTAGTATATTAGACTATAGAAAACTGAGTACAGTATTTTCTCTAATAATTCGAACCCTCTAATAGTTCGAACACCTAAATTAATCGCCGAAAATAATTTATTTATGTTTTACCAGAAATGTAAACTGCAATGGAATTTTATGTATCCTACAGCAGTGAAAATATAGTTGAAGGTATAAAAGCGATTATATGTATGCTAAGTGCATGTACTTTGAATTTTAAACTCCAATTCAGTCCAAAACAACAACTTTATCTGTGATTGTATGCTATTAAAACAATAATTTTAAAATGTGATTGTATTAATTTGATCATCTAAATATATGATAGTACAAGTTCAAAACAAAGTTCTAAGCAATACACATGTATTTGAAAATATATATTGCAGTCATAAAAGCATGTTCATCAAAGTCATCTTAAACGGTATAAATGTTTTGTGTCACTGTTACACTGTAACACAGCAGCAATACATAACACAAGACTAAATAAAAAGTAATTAATTCAAAGAAATAGGAGTTAAAAAAAAAATCATGATCATTTAATACATTTATTCAGTAATAAGGCTGTAGCCCCAAATACATTACATACATTTTTTTTAATTGGTGTTTAGAGCCCCTTTCAAGATTCTTTCACTTGTCAGTTTAGGGCAGGAGGAAAAACACAACATCCGTAGCACTGAATGTTGCAGTAAACCTGCGAGCATCGGCTGGTACTGACAGACCAACGATGATAACTGCATTGCCATGGTACAGACAGCGCATCCTATCAACATCGCGTCAGAAAGGTAACTTTCGCGAACACTGATCCATTATACACATAGTTTTGCACATGATTGGTTACATTGGACGTAAATTCCTCCTTATTTTATTTAACAATTTATTAAACAAATTAACAGACATTACACAAAATACAAGTTACAGATCTATTTATGTTACTTCATAAAGCACGCAGTGCATGACTACACTAAAATGTAGATTTTACAGTGCTTCATTGAATATTAAGATTGTTTTTCATAATTGAATTGGTTCTTGAAGTGATCGTCCAGGCCCCGAGATTACGAAACTTTTTGAGTACTATTTCATGCTCAAGCTCAAATTTCATACGAGGATTTGTGAACAAAACTTTGAGTTGAGCATGAAATCGTACTCAGAAAAATTTCGTAATCTCAGGGCCAGGCTGCTTTGTATTAAAACTAGTAAATCATACATCTGATGACAGAAGCATACAACATAACACATTCTATTTAACGGAGAAAATAATCCTTAACCCTCTTTTGCTAGAACAATCACTCATTCACACAGCATTGGTGTTTTCACCCAGCAGCTAGAAGGTTAAATTTGCAATTCATTTTCCCTATGGACATGCAACAAATTCAGTATATATCTTCCTGCTGTCACATTATAGGATACAAGGATACAAAGAAACAGCTTAAATAATATTAATAAGCATAAAAAATATTTTATCAATCGCAAAAATGCCATAATTCCTATAAAAAAACATTTGCCAGAGAACTGGAGATGTAAACATCTGTCTTTTACAATGGTTGGTCAATTAATTTTAGTCTCAGCCGTTGTAATGTTATGCTGTTTTGTGTACTGATGGTCATGATGCATGGGTAGACAGTGGTTACATCATGTTACATCATGTTACTCATGCAACACAACAGTTCTATCCTATATATATCTATATATCAGAGTGTTCTAGTGACACAAGATTTTCACATTCATGCACCTGATCTTCACAGCTGTGCATGCGAAAATGTGCATGTGATCTTCAGTGGTGCAAGTGGTCTTCAGTGGTGCAAGTGGTCTTCAGTGGTGCATGGGATCTTCAGTGGTGCAAGTGGTCTTCAGTGGTGCATGTGATCTTCAGTGGTGCATGTGATCTTCAGTGGTGCATGTGATCTTCAGTGGTGCAAGTGGTCTTCAGTGGTGCATGTGATCTTCAGTGGTGCAAGTTGTCTTCACAGATAGGTATCCACGACCTCATCAAGGGCATGATTTGGTCTGAAGAGCACCTGGGTCACCTCCTGGTCAGTGAGGTCTGAAAGGGAGTGGATGACCTTCTCTGTGTTGATTAGCTTGGACTGGACGCTCCTCCGAGCCGACCGCCTGACTGGAGTGACCACTGTCTGTACATATTGCGGAGTGATGCAACTGCTGCGGCACTTCCTAGAAATGGAGGAACTGCTGTTTATTACATATATAGATGTACCTTTATACAAGCATAGGTGGGGCGTAAAGCTATATTCTGTAGTAGCTATTGCTGATATTCAGGACAAATGAAAAACTGGTGCACATGAACAAAGGGCAATAACTCTCCCATACTTTTGTATCATATCCCATTACTGTTTGATGACAATTAGACAGAAGCTATATCTTGAACTGCAGGACTTTAATGATCTATCACCAATCTAATTATTTTGAACATTATTCAGCATTATTATGCAAGCATTTTTTTCTCAAGAATATTGCTTCTTGCTGGTACAGCAACATTGGTCATATTGAAATATCTAAACATAAATACGATCATATAGCCTGGCCCTTGCCTTTTCTTGAAGGGTGTGACATCGCTGACTGTGTACAAGATGCTGAATGGGACGTCCACATCTTCCACTGAACCAGCGGAGACTGGACTCTCCGACTTTGGCGACTGTTGGACATCGCCGGATGCTAGATCATCTGTAGCCTCTGTCTCGTGCGCTGCCTGTAGTACTGCTTCCTGTGCTGTCTGGCCACACAATTCTCTCACCGTGGACGAGTTCAGCTCTGCCAGATCTCCAGCAGGCTGTGAAAGCAAAATTATTTTACATTTTTAATTGCCTTGGAAAAGAAAATTCAACTTAGTCTTGTTTACAGTCTAAGTATACTTTTTACCACACAAAATAATTGGTGTGATAGGAATTTTGTTTAAAAGTAAGTTAATGTACAATATAAACATTGTTTCCGCTGTTTATTTATACCGCATGATACCAAATGACAATTCAGAGCAAGACGAGTCGGAAATACAATCTACTTAAGTTAATATAAGATTGTTGACTTTCTAAAACAAAATTTATCTACCTGAGCAAGGTTTGTGATGGCTTCCGACAAGACATCGATGACATCATCAAACTTGCCATGTCTCTTCACGGCGTGGACTTTACATCTGTAGAACGGGACGTACTGTTTGGCCATGGTGATGTTTGTGTAGATACTCTGCATCCATATCAGGAGGGTTTCAGTCGGGCAGCCCTATAAACACATCTCTATTACATTGTCGTCAAAATCAAATATATTATTTCGTTTCACTACTATTTTTTATCAGCAAAAGTGAACAGGATTTATTTCCATAAGGTAGTTTTCAAACCAAAAAAAAACAATACTTTCACGAGCACTGATACCTGTCCCATCTCCATCCTGGCTTTGGAACTGATCCAAAGCCAGAGCGTTTGGCTCCGAAATCTAACAATCTACCAATAGACTAATAACCAACATCAGACCACATAAATTATTTGCTTTTTCACGACTGATGCTGGACTAAAACCGGTATCATCTCGGCTAGCCGTATCAGTCATATAGCGTGCAGAGATGCTGTAGCACACTACGATTTCAGCTAAGATTTCAGCTAAGATGGCACGCCAAGCTGGCTCGCCGAGAGTTATTCATAGTCTGCTACCGGCTAAAGACTCACAGTATCGATGAGATGGTGACACTCCTGTAACAGGTCATCCAGCTGCTCTCTGACACTCCTGTCTGTGACGGTCAACTGCTGCTTCTCTCCGTAGTCCTTGCCCGCTGCGGCGTCAAAGTCTGACATCAGATTCTGGCAGGCTCGGTTCTCCTTATTGATGTTCTTTTGCTGAAATTGGGGTTTAGAGATGCTTTCAGGATTCTTTCACTAATGTCATGGCTTGTCAGTTTAGGGCAGGAGGAAACCTACAACATCTGTAGCGCTGAATGTTGCAGTAAACATGCAAGCACCGGCTGGTACTGACACACCAAGGATGATAACTGCATTGCCACGGTACAGACAGCGCATCCTATCAATATTGTATCAGAAAGGGAACTTCTGTGAACATTGATGCTGAGCTCCCTGAAATTTCCATATTATCCAAACAAAAATAAACTTGAAGATACTAGAAAAATAAATACAGTAGAAAACCAATAGACAGTTTATTGCTTCAATTTCAAACAAAAAATTCCATGTCAGAAACAAACAAAAAATAACTTGATACTGTCTAATATAAATTGTTTAAATAATTATAATACGCAGACATGCCCTTGACCTTGTAACGTTACATACAAGTATCAACAATGTTCACATCCTTGAAGATCGTTAGAAATTACCTGTTCTGAGAGCTGGTCTACTGTGATTGCTCGTCTCACAAGGCGGTCCCTTCTCTTCTGTTCAGACATGGCTGCATCGAAGCACATCAGATGACGATATTTCGATGGCGTCCTACCCTTGGCCTGTATCCAGCAACTCAACTTGTGCCTGGATCAAATGCAAGAGAAATTAAATCTATTGTATTGGGTGGACTAATTTTTCTTGATTCATTAGTTTAGACGGTCCGTTAACCCTCCATGCTGAGCCACTTTCAAGATTCGTTCACTTATATCACGGCTTGTCAGTTTAGGGCAGGAGGAAACCCGCAACATCCGTAACGCTGAGTGTACCTGTGAGTACCAGCTGGTACTGATAAGACCAAGGATGATAACTGCATTCCCACTCTACAGACAGTGCATCCTATCAATATCATGTCAGAAAGGTAACTTTCGCGAACACTGATGCCGGGTCCCCAGGGCAGGATTTAAACCTAGAACCTTTGGCTCTGAAGTCCAACGTTCTACCACTGCGCTACCACCCGCCCCCTGAATTAGATACAGGTACTGCGTTTTAGTGAATCTCCGGGCCCTTCAGCATAGAAAGAGGTACGTCGCTGAATGACAATAGTCTCTGTTTCACTACAATATAAATGAATGGCAAATGAAATTACAGATTTACAGTTTTAATTAAAGATTGAATCAAACAGATTTACATTTGTATCGAACACATCAGTTCTCTATATTAAAGAATCTCAATTGCCTACAGCAGATAAATGGTTAAAATTGATATAGCCCTTGTAACTATTCATTTGTATCTTCAGTTTCAGCAGCATTATTCATTTCTATTCCAGAGTCTGTACGTTACCTCATCGAGTCCTCTGAACAAGAATTACTGATTCTTGATGGTGTTCTCCTGTAGTTCTTCCGATTGGTCGGTGTCTGGAACGGCGACACAAACTTCACATGAGGATGCACTCCATCCAGCTGGTTCTCTGCAGTCTCCCGGGGATTGGCCAGCTGTGGAAACACCCCATCAGACGACGGAAGTGACGGCGTTGTGCAAGACATCCTCTTCAGAATGCCTGATGGCCTCTTTGATGCTGCGGTGGTCGATGTCCGTCTTGACAGAGAGCGCCTGCGATATTGATCGAGCCTGGATGTCTTGCATCCTGCTTTTGTGTCTCGGTGTGGAAGTTTATTCGGCGCAGTCCTTCCCCAGGAACAGAATGTCTGCCGATCAGCGGTTTCTTGTTTCTTGTTATTTCTTGCCGTTTCTTGTTGCTTACTGCTGTTTCTCAATGTTTCATGTTTCTTGCTGCTGCTTCTTGCTATTTCTTGCTTCAGTGACTGCTTGAGGACAGTCCTTCCACAGGTGCTGAAAGGCTGCCGGGCAATTATTTCTTGTTTCCTGACATTTCTTGCTGTTTCTTGTTTCTTGCTGCTATTAATTGCTGCTTCTTGTTTCTTGACATTTCTTGCTGTTTCTTGTTTCTTGCCACTATTACTTGCTGCTTCTTGTTTCCTGACATTTCTTGCTGTTTCTTGTGTCAGTGGCTGTTTGAGGACAGTCCTACCCCAGGCGCAGGACGGTGGCTTATCAGATGACTTTGATACCTTGATGGCTGTAGCTGACTTCCTGGTGTCAAAATGAGACATCCGCTTCTTTGATACACATTTGGCAGAATGAGGAAGCACTGGTCCTGTCTTGGCTTGTTGCTGCTGTGCACTTCTTTTCTTTTCTTGCTGTGCCTGATCAACAAATGACAATCAGATGCAATTCCATTTGTAGTCAAAGTAAAAGTATAACTTCAGCAATTATGATATATGATTACAAATAATACAGTTGATTGTTGTTTTGTACATGTATTTCATTTTATTTATTTCATTTTTGAAAATAATTTCATCTGTTTTATTAGTTTACCTTTATCTCTGCTGTAAACAAACAGATATGACGGTACATGGCAAGAATCATGTATATTCCAGCATTAGAAGGGATCGGAGACGTATAATAATCCTACTGTTACTACTATGCTAGACATCCGATTGATAGCTCGTCACATTGGCATTAGTGGTAAGGTTTGAATGCAGGTCATCTAAAATAATACAACGGGAACCAGACTGGAAACAATCATCAAATTTCACGTCATTACATATACCAGTATGTATAACCAATATTACTTAAATCGCAATGGTAAAATTCTACACACAAACCTTCAGAAAACTTGAATCTGGATGTACGCTGAAAGTTGCTCTTCTCTCTCGATGTTTGGGAATTTCATAGAGGCGTGGGGCCACCACCGATTTGCAAGTGCCGGCCTTCTGTCCAATAGTGAATGCAGTAGTCACATTTGTCATCATTTTAGGCCTGAAACATGGAAGTAGTAAGACAGTTTACAATCAAAACTAACTTTTTTACTCCACTTTCCATCGTCATGGTATTCAGTTTATTCTCGAATGGAGAATAGATATTTGCTACGGTAAACTGATCATGTAGAAATTAAATGTAAAAACATTCACATGGATTATAAAATACTCAAAAGTCAAAAATATTCTTGTTAACAGATAGATGCAATGTGGTTTGTGTCATATGTTATGTTGTGGCATATCTTGTGTTGTGACATGTTGTGGTATTGTGTCATATGTTATGGTGTTGTGTGATATGTTGTGGGGTTAGTCAAATGTTATGTTGTGTCATGTGTTGTGTTGTGGTGTTGTGTTATATGCTGTGTCATGTGGTATGGTGCTGTGTCATATGCTGTGTCATGTGGTATGGTGCTGTGTCATATGCTGTGTTGACATGTGTTGTGGTGTTGTGTTGTGGTGTTGTGGTGTCACATGTCATGCAGTGTCATACTTTTGTTCCTTCTTCACTTTCTTCTCTGCCTTCCACAAAATCAGCCTTTCTCTGAAACAGGAAATCATCAAGTATTCAGAAACAACATAGAGGTGGGTAGTGCTTCAGAACAGGGTCATAATTATGTGTCAATGGATCTGGCTCCAATTGTTGTTGCTCATTTCCTAATATTAAATATTTAAACTGATATACATGTATATAGATCAATAATAGAGTTTAATTCAAAGGGTACAAACCCCCCTCACAATTTTTATTTAAATTTACATTATATATGATGATTATCTTTATTTAATAATTTAGTGAGTAAAACCACTAGTTACCTGTCAAGCATATTGTGGCATCTCGTCTCACAGATTCTAATGGAGGAAATGGTAATGCTATTTTATGACTACACCAGTACATGTACTAGAGCATGTTTCACATCAACACCCATACACTGACCTCAAGGTGAGCTCTTCCTGAGGCTTCAGAGGGTTGGAGATAATCTGGACAGCATCGTCTGTGACAACCTCATGGACAGCATCAGCACCGAAAGCGTGGGCTGGTGCGTCCGTCTCTTCTGGGACCAGTGTTAACTCTCCTTTCATTGGTTGTTGTGAGTCTGGCTTCATAGATTGTCCCACACCCTTCGCTTCCTCCTTTACAACACCAGATGAGGTTTTCTTTTCTTCCATCTCATTAATGCAATTTGCCTCATCCGGTGAACTTGTCATACTAGATTCCTTTACATTTTGAGTTTTGTATCCATCATATTTTGAATCGGCACCCTGCATTGATTTAGTATTACTGAAAAGATATAATGTATTGTACATGTATCCATAATTTACCTTTTTGCATCCATCACATTTAGCATCTGCATCCTGTATTATTTTGACACCTCTACACCCCCCCCCCCCCCCACACACACACACACACTTCTGTCTTATATACACATACATGTATGTAATAAATAATGTTCTATACATGAAAGGCTTCATGTGCACATTTTGGCTTATGATAGAAAAAAAATGTTCTCCCCCTCTCTCAAATATTCAAATCATGGCTATCAGCCCAGCAACTTGAGTGGATGAAAATGTTTTCTTCACAACAGGAACCACCACCTTCGAATGCATGTTCGGTGTATATAATTGCTATTGCTAGAGGCCATACTACTTATTAGCAGATTGTCACGAGATCACTGGACATACATTACATGCAATAGGAAGTGTTTACATACCTCCTGGTCCTATGGTGTTTGTAAGAGGCTGTGTTACTTGGTCTTTCTTGTACGACCGTTACCTTGCTAACATTGAACTCTTCTTTCTTCCATGCATCAAGTTGTTGCAAATAAACTTCTGTAATGACCAAATATATATTGTTATGTACCTACATACGTCTAGGATTCGCTCCTGCCCAGTACTGAGACCTTATGTACATGGCTTTGTTCAAAAATGCCTGTTCACCCAGCAGAGAATGGGTACTCAGTAGGATGACATGATCATGTGAATGGTAACCTTGTCGCACCGGAAACGACAGCTTGGGTTGTATACTCCCCAGGGAGTTGAGAAAGATCTGAGTGTGAGTGAGTGAATGATTGTTTTACGTCACAGCGGGAATCTTTCACCCATGAATCTGAGTGTAACTGATCCATTAACTGGGGATGATGTCTTTTTTTCATTAAATTAAGTATACTTTCATACATAAATAGTTTGTTATTAATGAAAAACAAAGTATATGGTATCCCAAATAGAGATAGTGCTTGTAATTCCGTACATTGAGAATATTGAGAATATGCAATAATGCATAATCTAGTGCATTTATAAGAGAGAGAGTGAGAGTGAGAGTGAGTGAGAGAGTGAGAGTGAGTGAGAGAGAGTGTGAGTGAGTGTAAGTGTGAGTGTGAGCGTATGTAATAATAATATGATATTCATTTAAAAAATAGTATAACGTCAGCGGTCTTCGCGAGCACACAAGGCTTTGCCTTAGGTCATATAAAAAATATGATTACGAAAACCACGGATCATATTCTGGTTCTCGACCCATTTACTTTTTCAGGCTCTCGCCCCATAATCTATGTCAATATTCAATGGTTAAATCGTATACCTCTTTTGTTCTTGTGTTCTGTTCCGTCTAGCGGCATTGTAAATATGATTAAGACAACACGGTTTCAAAGTTCTTCTCGACGTGAAATATTTGTTTTGATTTTTGGACTTGGCGGTCCATTTGCAATGTTCAGCTTTGATTTCATTGGTCCGCTGGCTAAGAGACATAACTCTAATACACTCACCTAAAGCAGTAAATCGTCCGTCAGAAGTCTGGTTTATACAGTTCTAATCTATCATACTATACTTGTGCTCATCTCTGATACTGAAATGTGACATAATATACGTATATATCGTGCGGCAACATATAAATAATTAACCGAGAAGTGTTGCCAATAATATGCAGTATTGCCATCGTCATAAATAAAAAATAAATTATTATTTTCATGATATATGTCATATTTAACTGTTCAAATTTACTATAAACATAGTTGAATGTGCTAAAGTGAACTGGTGATAAAAAGCTTTATTTGCAATATTTCCTTGTATTATAGTAAATACATATTAAATTTGAAGAAGCAAGGCTTATACTTTGATTTTTACTTTAAAGGAAAGGCCTTTTATTTTTAAAGATGGTTCACAGATTTTCAGGCTAAATCTGAAGTTGGAGGATGGAAAGAAAGAAAAATTAAAGTCCAACAATAACGTGATGCTGGTGTTTTCACATAAGTATAGTTATATCAAGAACGGATACCTATACATGACTTGTGTATGAAACACATTTAGTAATATAGTGGTCAATTAATATTTGGAATAGTGAAATAATGGGGTAACATTTTTTTAATAATCTAATAATCTAATATAATACAGTGTTGTCGGCGGGAACAAAAATAATTGAAAATTCCAATTTAATTTTTATTTCGATTTTCCAGAAGTTGGGATCTTATTAAAAGTAAAAGCTAATACAAATATTTTCTTTTTTTTCTTTTTTCATGGTCCATCCAGGAGGAATACATAATAGCTATCAGCACAACAATGCAGACAACTACAACTGTTTCATACATGTATATATGACACATAAAAGCTATATATTAATTTAACACATATGGTATATATATAACTTTTTTTAATATGAAGAAATATTTACAACTTTGGAAACTTTTGATGGGAGTTTTGGACAAATCCTGGTTTGCCATGAAATGATGTTAAACTCAGTGAGCATACTAAAAAAAAATAAGCAAACTCTCTCTGAATGTAATTTGTTTTTATCACATGAACATAGAATCTGCCAAGTTATCTGGGTTATATTGAAGAGGAGTAGGGATTGGGGACAGAGGGAAAGGAATGATCTCATGGTCAGCTGATGGGTGTAAAAAAACAACGGAACTAGACACAGCATGTGTTTGGATTACTGTGGTCATTGCTAACCATGCAAAGATGGATAGTCTCAGAGGGTAAAGAAATTCAGCGGCTCATATTATACCAATCAATGTAATTTATATTTGAACTATTTTCTTTCCCCCTCTGAGACTATGGATAGTCTAAATTATGCCTAAATATGCAAATTATTTCAAACAAAAACACTTAACATTATACTCGTGAAGCGGTAGTAAAGTATTTTAACAGTAGTAAGAACGAAAAAAGTGTCCATGATAATAATGTTTTGGCTATCAATTAATGACTGTTTCAATTTAATTCTACAAATTCGAAAACTCGTTCTTTCCAAGAGGACTGTACTTATCCTTCCATTTTTATCACACTCCTGACGAATCTAAACAACGCGCAGAGCTTTTAACAAATGAAGCGACTGTAAAATATATAGTTGTCTGAGGACAGCGATTCTTTATTCTTCATTTATAGAAAATATATTAGCATGTTTCGAAATGTTTACACTAAACGCCGTCTTTGGTGGCTAGGTATAATAATTTACATCGATATTTTATTTGGGGGAGTCAAAACAATAATTGTATGAATGGGAATGATCATTTAACCGTGTCCGATGAGTATGCATCAAAGTTAACAATATATTTTACATTCAATGCCAGACAATCAATCCCCTATTAATAAACATGTCGCCGAGATATTACCTAAATGCTCTGGGTAAATACAGAAACTGAAATCACTACAAGTCTTTGAGCAGCTTATAGAACTAAAAAAAAGGGAATATATATTACGTACGTAGTTCTGTATTGTAACAATTTGTTCATATAATAAGATTAATTTCCTTTTAATGAACAGTGTTTATATATAATGCGATAACCTGTGTAAGTAGACAGTACTAGCATTTTACATAGTATATTATGTATGCATACCTTTGAAAGTGGTAAATAATTTCACCAAATGTTTAGTATGATAACTGTCGGATTATATCAGATTATAGATAGACTGCTTCAACATTATTTTAAGAATAACCTCAAAACTCTGTGAATAACATATAACTGTTGACATTAGGTAGAAGTGTTTCCATATAATCCTTATCGTTTAATGTACTGCAAGAAATCCGCGCCCTTTCTGTAGTAAAATACATGATATACGCACGCACGTGCGCCTGGTATATAAATTACAATACCGGATCGTTGTGCCTCAAATCAGACAGAACACGGTAGGTATGCCTATGTTACATTTCCATAGCACTGTGCATAGACACTACAGACAATTAGAGGGCCCTCCAAGCTACCAAAGTGGCGACAAGATATAACATCTGTCTAGGCCTGTAACCTGATCTAATCCCCTTTGACTTCATGAATGGGTTGGTCGGTGGAAATGATGACGGACCACAGCACATTAAACGCATATGCCGTGATCAGACACGATATAGACATTGTCCCATGCATGTGCATGATATATATCCGGGTGCGTCTTCATAGAGCATCAGTTCTATATCAAGCATGAACAGCGTTCTGGTATAATATATGCCAACGGAGGTATACATTATTTTATGTTTTATATCTCTTTCTATATACACAAGGAACGATGACACTAGAGGATGTATAAATACCAAAGTCGCATATGTTACATATGATAAACTGGTGTCATCGGAAGTAACAGAACAAAGGATATTATCCGTAGGCATACATTATGACTTCCTACTATACACACACTGCCTCCATACCGAGTAATCCTTCCAGCATGTAATCTGTGTGTGCATGTGCATGTGTGTGTGTGTGTGTGTGTGTATGTGTGTGTATGTGTGTGTGTGTTTGTGTTGTGTGTGTGTGTATGTGTGTGTGTGTGTTTGTGTTGTGTGTGTGTGTGTGTGTGTGTGTGTGTGTGTGGACTTCGTCTGTATACATTAGACGTAATTAACGAACAAGCAGCTGCTAACAAGAACAATATTTAACTATAATACTTTCGACGTGTATGTATTCAATGAACATTTGTACAGGAAAGGAAAGATAACAATTTTATCAGTTGGAGTGGTACGTACGTAACTTCAATATAGATTAGGCCTAGTGCCGTGGTAGAAACAATTGGCATATTTAAACTACGAGAAGAGTATGAGTATAGATCTATCATTGACAGGACAGTAGACATGATCTACAGTATACATAGGATACTGACAGGACAGTAGACATCTACAGTATACATAAGACATAGCTGCAGATGTAGCAGTACTACTTGTAACTGAATATCAAATAATGTTACATATCCATTGTGCAATTGTGCAGTCATGATTTAGAATTACGATATTTAATGTTATTTAAAATAATACTATCTGCATGTATTTTTGTGTTAATAAAATGTATTACAAGTATGTTGAGGAATCATCTCTGCGACCATCTCTCTATCAACTTCGCATCGAAATTAGCTATCAAAGCTTATCTCTCACGCATTATAACGGTAAAGCACCGAAAACCACGTGCACATATCACCGCGATAAACAACAGCTGTCAATTAATTACTCGCCCCGCCTATTAGACGACTGTTAGGGGTGATACCGATCGATATGACAGAATGGTGGGCGGAGTCTAAGTGGATGATACCTGTCCTGATTGGCCGGATTCAAGTCGGCGACACGCGGCATGAGGTGTTTGTGTACATAGTTATGCAAATCGGTGTACCGGAAACAAACGAACGAGGGTCGAGCGTAATCTGATGCGTGTAATGTTATTGGGTAAAAAGGTAAAGTATGGCTCCGCTGTTGTGGGAGCTCACACTAACTTTTGTGAGGGACAGATAGTGCATTTCCCTACTCATCCTAGGATATAGTTGTGTGCGTGTGTGCAGCGTCTCGCCTCGCCCGTCTCGTGTCCGGCGCTCCGTGTGTCGGCGGGTCAGAAATGGAGTTCGGAATGACCCTTGCTTTACACCGGCAGGTAGCCGCTGTGATTGTGATCGTGTGTGTGGCGAGTTTGACCATGGCACAGGTGAGACTGTCTCCCAGTGATGTTTTGGTGGGGAATAGGAAAATAACAGTTCCTCTGGGACGTTCGGTGTCCGTAACTCCCAACGATCTCCAAATCCGCGTGAATCCAGGCGACAGGTGCGAAGTGACGGTTCTGGACAATAACCCATTGTCACGACGTCCAGGTAAACTCATGCCTTCCGTATTTCCCTGTGACTTTGATCTCCAGGATGTGGAGTACTCGCACTTCGGAGCTCGTAATCCCAGCGAGGACAGAGTCCACCTGCAGATCCGATACGACTCCCCATCTCAGACTCTCATCATTCCCTTCACTTTACACATTGAAGTGTCATTCGTTCAACTGGAGGTTGTCACCAGAAACATGCCAATCGAAGTGAGCAAGCTGATGGGCATAAGTGAACCCATCGACAAAAGTGTTCTAGAGTTTGCGTATGACAAATCAAATCGAGTTTGTAAGTTGACTGTGCTGAGCAAGGCTAGCGGACTGCCTCGTTACGGAATCGTCGCGAATGATACCTCGCGCCTGCAAATGGTAGACTGTGAAGAGTTCTTGAACATGGGTGTCAGGTACCAACATACAGCTGAAACTAATTCGCCGGATAGAGATTTTATACCTCTTGTCGTGGAGCTATTGGATAACGATGGTTTCCTTGACAAGCAGGAGTACTTCCAGGTCATGGCGAGAATCACGGGTGGATTGGAGAATACTCGCCCCCAGGCAAGCTACAGCGCCCTTCTTGTCATGGAGGTCGACCAATTTGTCATGACAGCTATCACGCCAGAAATATTGGCAGCTGAAGATATGGAAACACCTGCAGAGCAATTAATATTCAACATCACTGTGCCTCTGGGGCCCGGAGAGGGTCATATTGTCAGCACTGATGATAGAAACCTCCCCATCGACTCCTTCTACCAGAAAGACATCACCGATCTCAAAATCGCGTACAAGCCTCCTCCGCAAGATTCCAATGTGCAGCGCGTGTATCAGGTTGCCTTCCAGATAACCGATTCCGACGGACTCACATCAGTGGATCCGATCATGCTGATGATTGTGGTGAAGCCCATGAATACACTCGCTCCAGTCGTGACCAGAAACACCGGGATACAGCTCTTCGAAGGACAATCCAGAATTCTTAGGAGTGATAGAAACCTGCAGATTTCCGACGAGAACAATTTAAAAGACGTCCGTATATTTGTGTTGGATGGTCTACGACATGGTCATCTGCAGACTCCGGGGAACAAAAAGTTCTTCACCCCCGCCGACCTTGACAGAGGCGCGGTGCGGTATGAGCATGATGATAGTGACACCTACAGTGACAACATAATTTTCAGGATGACCGATACGAAAAATGAGGTGGAGTTTCTCTTTCCTATCACTGTGTTCCCAGAAGATGACGAGCCTCCAATCCTCAATGTGAACACTGGACTGGAGATCAGGAAGAACGAAGTCGCTGAGGTGTCCCCATTTGTTCTCAGTGCCACGGATATCGACAGTGATGACTCCAGCATCAGATTTGTTCTAGAACCTCCGTATTCTGAGGAAGGAATAATGTTGAGACGCCAGTTCCAGGTGCCTTCAGATCCTTCAAATTGGGAACTGAAGAATGGAGTTTATGAACAGATGGTTGCCGAGTTCACCCAGCAGGATATTATGGATGGGAAGATGTTTTACCAGCACGTAGGTCCACACAGGTCTGACTTTGTGATGGACAAAATCAAGTTCAGACTCGCTGATGGTGGTGATCCTCCTAACCAGTCAGGGCTGGAGGAGTTTATTGTCAAGATAGCTCCTGTGGATGATCAGCTACCTTACCTCTACCAAAATATTCCTTTAACGATGAACGTTCATGAGTTTGAGATGACTCCTTTCAAGAGGAAACACCTTAGGTATACAGATGATGATGCAGATGACAGGAAGTTGAAATATGACATCACAGTGTTACCCTTTGATACTGACCTCAACACCGAACTAGGGCCAGGAGTCATTGTAGCTTGTGATCACCCAAGTAGAGGAGAGATCTCTTCTTTCACTCAGGCACAGGTGAACCATCACAAGGTGTGCTACAACCCTCCCAGCTCTGATATGGGCATTGTGTCGAGGATAATTCAGTTTGGATACTCTGTGACTGATGAGTCTGGGAATGTTCTTCCAGAACAGATGTTCATCATCAACCTGAAGCCGGTCAACAACAAGCCACCTGTGGTCATCAACAGAGGACTGGAGATTGAGGAGAATGGATTTTCTTTGATTGGCACCCATCTGTTAGACGTAACTGATTCTGACACCACCGATGACCTCATTAAGTTTACTGTGATGGGAAAACCTTTGCATGGACTCTTGCAGCTAGATGAAGAGGTTCTAGGAGTGGACGATGTGTTCATGAAAAGTGATCTCACTGCTGGAAGGATCTCATATGTCAACATCGGGGAGGAGATGGACAGTGACAGATTTCTGATTGAGGTGAGCGACGGTGTCCATCATGTTCCAATAACCTTCAAAGTTAACGTGCTGTCCATTGATGACGAAGCTCCCAAACTCCTTGGCAATGTTCAAGCTGGAGTTCTTGGAGTATTGATGAAAGTGCCAGAAAACTCCATGGTCACGTTAAGGGCGGATGACTTCAGAGCGACTGACCCGGATACTGAGGATCTCATGCTGACATTCATGCTGGAGAAGCCACCGTATGAAGGTGTCCTGTTGCTGGCTGGTGAACAGACCAACCACTTCTCCCAGAAGGATATTATTGAGGAGCGTGTGCAGTATTCTCACACTGGAGGGGAGGTGGGAATTGATGGAAGGAACGACAGCTTTGTTCTCATCCTCACTGACATGTCAGACGTGTTCAATGTTGAGGGCAACATAATCAACAGGATCAATGTAGATGTCAGAATCCAAGCAGTGGACAGCGAACCGCCGATTGTCACAATTGTGGATGAATTTGATGTTCTTGAGAACGATAAATCTCCAATCCTGCCTATTCATCTGGATGCCATTGACATAGACACTGACGATAGCAGCATCATTTGTACAGTGACATCACCTCCGACATATGGATACATTGAGAACACATCGCCTGCTCCCGGATCTGAGAAATCCAGAGTTGGAATGCCAGTGTCTGCATTCACTGTTGGAGATGTTCGCAGAGGGACCATCAATTACGTTCAGAGCGTCCACCAAGGAGTGGAGCCAAGAAAAGACAGATTCATATTCAGATGTTCAGATGGTATAAACCACTCTCCAAAATACCATTTCAATCTGGCAATAGTCCCAAACAACGATGAAGTACCACAAGTGTTCCTCAGAGAGTTCATGGTTCTGGAAGGAATGAATCTCATGATCGATGCTCCAATCCTTAGTGTCGTTGATGGGGATGATCCTCCAAGTGAAATCACCTTCTACATCACCAAGAAACCTGAGCATGGAGCTATAGTCCAGCAGAGACCCAGCGGAACGTATCCCATCAACTCCTTCACTCTCGCAGACATCTCCGGTGAATCCACAATAGAGTATGAACACGATGACACTGAGACCACAGCAGATTCTTTTGAGTTCCGTTTGACAGACGGTGTTCACAATGTGACGAAAACCGTGCCAATCGTTGTCATTCCTGTAGATGATGAGACTCCGCGACTGACCATCAACAATGGCCTTGAGCTGGAGCATGGAGGCGAGGTGGTGACCATCACCAATGAACATCTAAAGGCTGAGGATCTGGATTCCAATGATCCGGATATCTTGTTCATCATCCGGAGGATCCCCAAGTACGGATACATTCAGAAAGTGAGAGAAGATGAGAGAATCATGAACCTCACCCTAGGACAGAACTTTACCCAGCGAGACATCGACAAGCGCAGGATTCAGTACGTCCACACAGGACTGGAGGGAGTTCGGGATCTCATCAAGTTCGACGTCACTGACACCCTGAATCCTCTGATCGACAGATACTTCTATGTCACTGTTGAAGGAATTGACATGACTTTTCCAACCGTCATCAACAAAGGGATGGAACTGCCAGAAGGCGGAATGGTGACCTTGACGACGGATCTGCTCAGTGGAACTGACCTGAACACTCCGGACGAGAACATCCAGTTCATCGTGACACGGGCTCCGGGTCGTGGCCACCTGGAAAGTACGGACATGCCCGGAGTCCCCATCACGGCCTTCACTCAGCTGGAACTAGCTGGGAACAAGATCAGGTACGTTCACACCAGCGAAGATGAGATGAAGATGGACAGCTTCGAGTTCGAGGTCACGGATGGGTTCAACCCGGTTGCGCGTACGTTTAGGATCTCCCTCAGCGATGTGGACAACAAGAAGCCAGTGATCATGCAGCAGACTTTGCGACTGAAGGAAGGAGACAACAAGCTGATCACGCCGTTCGAACTGAAGGCTGACGACCGCGACACATCGGACCACGATATCTTGTTCACCATCACCCAGGTCCCAGTCCACGGAAACATCCTGTACAACAAGACCAAGATCATCGCCACCTTCACCATGGAGGACCTCAACGAGAACCTCATCAGCTTCCAGCACGACGGCTCCGAGACCACCAAAGACAGCTTCTCGTATACTGTGACGGACGGGACGCACTCGGACTACTTTGTGTTCCCGGACACAACTTACACCACGAAACAGCCACAGATGATGCACATCGAGATAGTGCCTGTGGACAATGGCACTCCCCAGATCGCAGTCAACAAGGGAGTGTCGGCACTGATGAGCATGGATGGAGGAAGTGTCGGGTTCCCGATCACGGAGAAGTACCTGCGGGTGGAGGACCGCGACAGTGTGGATGACTGGCTCAAGTTCAGCCTGATGGTGGAGCCCGAGCATGGGTACATCATGAACACAAACCTTGGCAACAGAAGCATCCATGACTGGACACAAGGTAGGTTCTGGTTGTGTCATGTGTCAATGTGGCTTTGATTACTTGCTCTCCTCAACCCAATTTTTTTCATACTTATAAGTAATCAAGGCGTCATTGTCTTCATGTGATTTATCATAATATGTGATGTGTTATTATTGGAATGCTGGAGGACACTTGAACCACTATACATAAGACTTATTCTCTGCAGTTTTTATTTATTTCATTTTTTACTCATTATAATGATGTAATGCTGAATTGAGATAAATTAATTCTTCAAGGCAAAGTGCATGAAAACAAATAAGTATCAGGATAGGTTTTTCTCAGAATTGTACATTGGGATTGTCCTGGTTCAACTGTGACATGTTTGTCTATGTGTTGATTTCAATGCACATGTGGAAGGGAATGAAATGTACGAGGGTTTCAATGAGGATGCTAAACTGCACATAGTCTGTGTCTTGACACTTCAATGTTATAATTATCCATAATTACAATACCAGCATGGCGCAGTCTCTCGTTTCATAATAAATTTAACCGCACAATGCCTTGATTTCTCCTGCATGTGAACTTGGAGTTCTGGCTGACCTGTCAGGGGTCAGAGGTCATGTCACATCAATCCCTGTTGGCATTCTGGATGGCATTGATTGATAGGACGGTAGCATGCTATCAACCTGTATTGGAAATATCGCCTCGAAAAGTGATGAACATTTCTATTTAATAAGTATGTGAAGATTATTGACAGTCATTGCAACCATTGCATGTTATTCTTTCATATACGTATATTTTTTGAATATTTTATTTAATTTAATTTAACGGTTTTCTTTCAAAAAAGTTATCATTATAAATAATATTGGAACAATAAGTAGATATTCTACACTACTAGTAATTAATTTTTATAACTTTGTCCTGCGATTAAGTTATTCGTTGATGTATGTATTCCTGATTTAGATATTGAATCTACATTGCCAAGAACCTCAATACTTTAATAGTTGTATCAATGTCACTGTGACATTTTGGGAGGGTGTATCTGTAACAGACAGTCTAGAGGGGTTGTTGAAAACTTCCGACTGTGCTTAGGTTCACCACGGATCTTCCATGCAACACAACTTACATAACACAATGACACATTCAAGCATGATCAGGCTGAAAAAACATACATGAAATGTTTCATGGGCATTGATGCATCATTTTATAGCATGTATAGCTAGTGCATTAGTCCAATTTAATGTTTCATCACACATAATAAAGGTTTCTAGCTGTTCCGTGGTGCATTAAAGGCTCTTGCAATCTTCCCATTGTGTTTGTGTCCCATGTGTATAATGCTAGAAGTATAGTCTGCTTTAACCATTTAACAGATATAAAAATAACTTTTTGAATTTGTTTTAAATGTATTTCTCATTTTAGAATTAAATAGAAGTGTTCTGAGGTCATTAATGACATGTTGGTTTTGTTGCAAATTAGTCAGCTTTCCAATATCATTAAATATTAATTTATTCACCCTTGTCATATTTTTAGTGTTTTAAAGCATTTTATCTTCACCGTATTCTTAGATTGAAATATTTGGAATCAGTTGAATAAATCTTGTACTTGTAGCCAACTTCTTGAAGTGCGATGAAACATTAATTTGAGGAATATTATGTATACTTTTAACCTACATATTTTTCATGACAATTATATTTATAGGATAGGTTGAACTTTTCATTTGCTGATATGCTGGTGATAAAATGGGGGGTTTGCATTTTTATCATGTTACTTCAAGGGCTATCTCCAGAAAATCTATGTTAACCAACTACAATAATTACCGTTCGTATCTCAAGTATGCACATAGTGATATGCTATGATTGTGAATGAAAGGTAGAAGGTGAAGAAAAACATCATGCACATTTATACATAAGTAGTTTCAGACTGCGATGATATGACTAATTAAAATTATTTTCGTTAAAACCGTCTGTGTATAAATGTTCTACTAGTGATAAGGTTTATGTTTCTCAAACATTTTGTGTATTACATATTTAGTCAGTAAAGGTTTGGCATAATGTAACAATTGTGGGTTCTTTCCCCCCACTATAAACAGCCTATTGTTATATTGTTGAAATACTGTATAAAACTCTGACTGGCTCAGTTTGTGCATTTAATTTAAATTATTTTATTTACAGCATCTGTGCTAAGATTAGACATCAGATAGTCCATGGTTTGATCGGCAAACATTTAGAATTGCACTGGGAAACTCCTTTAATTATGTAATAGAAATACCCCATCAAGCATTGGTTTGGATTAATAGCCTAG
This sequence comes from Lepetodrilus schrolli, assembly GCA_032361225.1. Lineage (NCBI taxonomy): Eukaryota > Metazoa > Mollusca > Gastropoda > Lepetellida > Lepetodrilidae > Lepetodrilus > Lepetodrilus schrolli. The sequence goes on from JAUTBT010007998.1 coordinate 24,454, forward strand.
TCCGCACATTAAGACCTCAAAGATAGGTGATGCAAGTACACTATCACACACATTTACTTCCCCTTTCTTCCGTTCACAGTATAAACACCTGCTGAAAATGGTGGTAAGATTTGATAAAACATGATAAAGAAGCAATTATTAACATTAACATTGCTACATACCAGTAAACATACATTAAAATATATAATTAAAACTTTTACATCAAAACTAAAACCTTTTCAAATTTAACCTTCTCCCTGCTGGATTAGACACAGGCACTGCTCTTTAGGGCATCTCCAGTTGCCTTCAGCATGGAGAGGGTTAAAGAGCGACATTATCGGTCTGAGTGTGAACAAATATTATAGCTTCATAAAACACCACAATGTATAAGAGGATTATAGGTCGGAAAGTGATTGCTCCGGAAACAAGGAGAGCTCTGTGTTTGGACCATATCGCTGGCTTTGTTACAACTTGCATCACCCAGGTTGTTATATTCATCATACAGAAAAACGTTTATACTCGTTATAAGTATTGTTTCATATGGTTTAATATAAATACGTTATGTTTATTCATATTGAAATATTATAGACGCATCTGCATAATAATGCTGTTATTATAATCCATTTATGTAAATTAGAAATGGTATGAAGGCCATTATGTATAATGAGTTGCTATTCTTATATCAGCCACCGAACTACAAAACCATTTATTTCCTTTGGACCCTGTATTATAGTGTCGTCATTTCTTATGTAGGCGGGCAGGTGGTAGAGCAGTGGTAGAACAGTTGGACTTCGGATCCAAAGGTTCCAGGTTCAAATCCCGCCCCGGGGGCCCCGGCATCAATGTTCGCGAAAGTTACTTTTCCGACGCGATATAGATAGGATGCGATGTCTGTAGAGTGGCAATCCAGTTATCATCCTTGGTCTTGTCAGTACCAGCCGATGCTCACAGGTTTACT
>JAUTBT010008009.1:0-25378 GCA_032361225.1 Lepetodrilus schrolli
ATCGCAGTTTATGGATCAAGTAAATCCATTGTCTGAGATTACTCATAAACGTCGTATTTCAGCCTTAGGCCCCGGTGGTTTGACGCGTGAACGTGCCGGCTTTGAGGTGCGAGATGTGCACCCGACTCACTATGGTCGTGTCTGCCCAATTGAAACACCAGAGGGACCAAACATTGGTTTGATTAACTCTTTGGCGATTTTTGCTAAGACCAATAGTTATGGTTTCTTAGAAACGCCCTACCGTAAAGTTATTGACGGCGTGGTGACAGAAGAAATTATTTACTTGTCGGCTTACGATGAGAAAGAATTTGTTATTGCACAGGCCAATACGCCTGTTAACAATAAAGGCAAGCTAGCAGAAGGCTTAATCTCTTGTCGTTTGAGCAATGAATTTACTTTGTTGCCAGCTGATAAAGTTCAGTTTATGGATGTTTCGCCTCGCCAGATTGTTTCGGTAGCGGCTTCACTTATTCCATTCTTAGAGCACGATGATGCGAACAGAGCCTTGATGGGTGCAAATATGCAACGTCAAGCCGTACCAACTTTACGTGCTGAAAAGCCGGTTGTTGGAACAGGTATGGAACGTACTGTAGCGGTTGACTCGGGCGTAGCCCTAACAGCCAAGCGTGGTGGAGTTATTCAAAACGTAGATGGCTCGCGTGTTGTTATTAAAGTCAACGGTGATGAAATTGAAGCGGGTGGTTCAGGTATTGATATTTATACCTTGCGTAAGTACACTCGTTCAAACCAGAACACTTGTATGAATCAGCGTCCTATCGTTAATTTAAGGGATGTAGTTGCGCGTGGTGATGTTATTGCCGATGGTTCGTCAACAGACATTGGTGAGTTGGCTCTAGGCCAAAACATGATGGTTGCCTTTATGCCATGGAACGGTTACAACTTCGAGGATTCTATTCTGATTTCAGAACGTGTTTCACAAGAAGACCGTTACACGACGATTCATATCGAAGAGCTAACCTGTATTGCCCGTGAAACTAAGCTAGGTACCGAAGAAATTACGGATGATATTCCAAATGTGAGTGAATCTGCATTAGGTCGCTTAGATGAATCTGGAATTGTTTTTGTTGGTGCTAAAGTCAGTGGCGGCGATATTCTAGTTGGTAAGGTAACACCAAAAGGTGACAGCCAGCTAACTCCAGAAGAAAAACTTCTGAAAGCCGTGTTTGGTGAAAAAGCAGCCGACGTTAAAGATTCTTCATTAAAAGTGAAGCAGTCTATGCGTGGTACGGTTATTGATGTTCAAGTATTCACACGAGAAGGTGTTGAAAAAGACAAGCGTTCTAAAGATATCGAAGACATGGAGCTTGAAGATGTTCGTAAAGACATTAAAGACCGTGAAAGAGCGATGGAAACAGATATCTTCTCTCGTTTAGAAGAGTTGTTAGAAGGTCAAGTTGTTGATGGTGGCCCTGAAAAACTTAAGAGTGGTGCTAAAATTACTAAAGATTATTTAGCCAGCATTCTTCAAGACAAATGGTTTTCTATTAAGTTGCGCGATGCTGATGCGAAGTCTCAGTTGGCAGCAGCTAAAAAGCAAGTCAAAGATCAGCGCAAAACACTAGAAGCCTTCTTTGCTCAAAAGAAAGATAAAATCACCGGTGGCCATGATATGCCTCCTGGTGTTCAGAAAATGGTTAAGGTTTATGTGGCGGTTAAACGTCGTATTCAGCCTGGTGATAAAATGGCGGGTCGTCACGGTAATAAGGGTGTTATTTCTCGCATCTTACCAGTTGAAGACATGCCTCACCTAGAAGACGGAACGCCGGTTGATATCGTATTAAACCCTCTAGGTGTACCTTCTCGAATGAATATTGGGCAGGTGCTCGAAGTTCACTTAGGTTGGGCAGCGAAAGGTTTGGGCAACCAAATCTCAGCGATGTTAGACAGTCAAAAAAGTCTTGTTAAATTACGTAAGTATTTAGACGAGATTTACAATAAGAGTGGTAAAAAAGAAGATCTTGATTCATTTAGTGATGCTGAGATTATTGCTCTTGCAGAGAACCTTCGTAACGGCGTGCCAATGGCAACGCCAGCTTTTGATGGGGCAAGTGAATCTGAAATTAAACGCATGTTGAAGCTAGCTAAATTACCAGAAAGTGGGCAAGCAACTTTGGTTGATGGTTTAACTGGTGATACCTTTGACCGTCCGGTAACGGTGGGTTATATGCATATTCTGAAACTAAATCACTTAGTCGATGAGAAAATGCACGCACGTTCAACAGGTCCGTATAGCTTAGTAACTCAGCAACCATTAGGCGGAAAAGCCCAATTTGGTGGACAGCGATTTGGAGAGATGGAAGTATGGGCTCTTGAAGCTTATGGCGCTTCTTATACCTTGCAAGAAATGTTGACTGTGAAGTCAGATGACGTGCCAGGTCGTACTAAAATGTACAAAAATATTATTGATGGAAATTATAAGGTCGAAGCTGGCATGCCAGAGTCATTTAACGTACTAATGAAAGAAATCCGTTCATTAGCCATTGACATTGATCTAGAACAAATCAACTAAGGACGAAACATGAGAGATTTATTAAGAGGTTTACACAAGAAACAGGAAACTATTGATTTTGATGCAATCAAAATTGGTTTAGCTTCTCCTGAAAAAATTCGTTCATGGTCGTTTGGTGAAGTTAAAAAACCAGAGACAATTAACTACCGAACGTTTAAGCCTGAAAGAGACGGCTTGTTTTGTTCTAAGATTTTTGGTCCAATCAAAGATTATGAATGTTTATGTGGTAAATATAAACGCTTAAAGCACCGTGGTGTGGTTTGTGAAAAATGTGGCGTTGAAGTCACCACCGCTAAAGTTCGTCGTGAGCGTATGGGACACATTACTCTAGCGAGTCCTGTGGCACATATTTGGTACCTACGTTCATTGCCATCACGTCTTGGTATGTTATTAGACATGACTTTAAAGAGTATTGAGCGTGTGCTTTATTTTGATTCATTCGTGGTTATTGAGCCTGGAATGACAGACTTAGAGCGTGGACAACTATTGACTGACGATGGCTTCCTTGATGCTATCGAGCAATGGGGTGATGAATTTGAAGCTAAAATGGGTGCTGAAGCTATTCAAGGCTTAATTAAAAGTATGGATCTTAAGATTGAAGTTGCTCGAATCAACGAAGACCTAGAAGCCACACGTTCTGAAATTAAAACTAAGAAATTATCAAAGCGTTTGCGTTTGATTGAAGGCTTTATTGAGTCTAACAATAAGCCAGAATGGATGTTGATGAAGGTGTTGCCAGTATTGCCACCAGAACTTCGCCCATTAGTGCCTCTTGAAGGCGGACGTTTTGCGACTTCTGACTTAAATGATTTATACCGTCGTGTGATTAACCGTAACAACCGTTTGTTCCGTTTGTTAGAGCTAGAAGCGCCAGATATTATTGTGCGTAACGAAAAACGTATGTTGCAAGAATCGGTTGATGCATTAATGGATAACGGTCGTCGTGGTCGTGCAGTGACAGGCAGTAATCGCCGTCCATTAAAATCATTGGCTGACATGATTAAAGGTAAGCAGGGTCGCTTTAGGCAAAACTTACTGGGTAAACGTGTGGATTATTCAGGCCGTTCAGTCATTGTTGTTGGGCCTTACTTAAAGCTGCATCAGTGTGGTTTGCCAAAGGCCATGGGCTTAGAGCTTTTTAAGCCTTTTGTTTACAATAAGCTTATTTCTCGTGACCATGCGTCTTCGATTAAAAATGCTAAGAAAATGCTTGAGCGAGGCGAAACTGTTGTTTGGGATATCCTTGATGAAGTGATTCGTGAGCACCCAATTTTATTAAACCGTGCACCAACTTTGCACCGTTTAGGTATCCAAGCTTTTGAGCCAATCCTGATTGAAGGCAAGGCGATTCAGTTACACCCATTAGTTTGTACCGCATTCAACGCGGACTTTGACGGCGATCAAATGGCAGTACATGTGCCTTTGTCGATCGAAGCACAGCTAGAAGCAAGAACCTTAATGTTAGCTTCTAACAACGTATTGCACCCAGCTAACGGAGAGCCAGTCATTGTCCCGACTCAAGACGTTATTTTAGGTTTGTACTACATGACTCGAAGCAAAGTAAACGCTATGGGTGAAGGTATGGCTTTTGCTGATATGGCTGAAGTTCACCGTGCCTTTGATTCTGGTGTTGTGGCTTTACACGCAAAAATTAAAGTGCGTCTAAACCGTGATGCTGATGGCTCAGACCAAGGTTCAATTATTGAGACCACTGTTGGTCGTGCACTAATGTCTGAAATTTTACCAAGAGCTTTACCATTTTCTTTAGTTGACGACAGTATGTCAAAGAAGAAAGTGAGTAAGCTAATTGATATTTGTTACCGTAAACTTGGTCTTAAAGATACAGTTATCTTTGCTGATCAATTAATGTATATGGGCTTTAAATATTCAACTAAATCATCCATTTCTTTCTGTGCCGATGATATGATTATCCCAGAAAGCAAAAGTGATATTTTAGAAAAAGCAGAAGCACAGGTTGAGGCAATCACCGATCAGTACACCAGTGGTGTAGTGACAAGCCAAGAACGTTACAATAAAGTGATCGATATTTTGTCGCGTGCTAATGACAAAGTTGCCAAGGCAATGATGGACAAAATTAGTTTTGAAACAGTTATCAATGCAGAAGGCAAAGAAGAAAAGCAAGATTCATTTAACTCAATCTTTATGATGGCCGATTCTGGTGCGAGGGGTTCAGCCGCTCAGATCAGACAGCTAGCTGGAATGCGTGGTTTGATGGCTAAGCCAGATGGCTCAATTATTGAGACACCAATTACGGCAAACTTCCGTGAAGGCTTAGACGTACTACAGTACTTTATTTCAACTCACGGTGCCCGTAAAGGTCTAGCAGATACTGCCTTGAAAACAGCAAACTCAGGTTATTTGACCCGTCGTTTAGTTGACGTTTCTCAAGACTTAGTGGTTTCAGAGCAAGACTGTGGAACAACAGAAGGCCTAACAATGAATACCATTATTAAAGGTGGTGATGTTATTGCTTCACTAAAAGATCGAGCACTTGGTCGAGTTATGGCTGAAGATGTTTATAAGATTGGCACGGATGAGATTGCGGTTGAAGCTGGTACGATGGTAACAGAGTCTGTGGCAGAAGATTTAGATGACGCTGGCGTGGATCAAATTGTGGTTCGTTCACCAGTTACCTGTGGAACACGAGATGGTATTTGTGCTCAGTGTTATGGTCGTGACTTGGCCCGTGGACAATTAGTTGGTGTAGGCGAGGCCGTTGGTGTCATTGCTGCACAGTCTATTGGTGAGCCAGGAACTCAGTTAACGATGCGTACTTTCCACATTGGTGGAGCCGCAAACGCAACAGTGAGTGACAACAGTATCAAAATTGGTTCTGATGGTATTATTCAGTTACATAAGTTACGTGAAGTTAAGAACTCAAAAGGCAACTCAATTGCCGTGTCGCGTTCAAGTGAGCTAACGGTTCATGATGAAACAGGCCGTGAAAGAGAGCGCTATAAAGTCCCTTATGGAGCTGAGCTAACGATCGAAGACGGTGATACTGTGAAAGCAGGCGATAAAGTTGCAACATGGGATCCGCACACGCATCCAGTTGTGACAGAAGTAGAAGGCTTTATTAAGTTTAACTACTTTGTTGAAGGTATTTCAATCCGTTCAGCTGTTGACCCTTTAACTGGCACATCAAGTGTTTCGGTTATCGAGCCAAAGCAGCGCCCAGCGGGTGAGCAGCTAGTGAATGTGACAGACAGCAAAGGCAAGGTTAACCAAGAAATGGTAGCTAACCGTGACTTGAGTCCTATGGTTATGATTGTTGATAAATCAGGTAAGGAATTAATGATTCCAGGGACTGATGTGCCGGCTCAATATATGTTGCCAGCCGATGCTATTATTAGTGTACAAAATGATGCTAAGATCGAAATTGGTGACGTGCTAGCACGTATCCAGCAAGAAGCGAGTAAAACACACGATATTACGGGTGGTTTGCCACGTGTTGCGGATTTGTTTGAAGCAAGAAGACCTAAAGAGCCAACAATTATGGCTGAGCAAGATGGTGTTATTTCTTACGGAAAAGAAACTAAAAGCAAAAATCGTTTAGTTATTACTAATAATGAAACGAAAGAAGTGACCGAAACCTTAGTGCCTAAGTTTAGAGCTATTAACGTATTTGAAGGTGAGCATTTTGAAAAAGGTGATGTCATTGTAGAAGGTTCTCAAGATGCTCACGAAATATTGCGTCTTTTAGGCGAGGAAGAGTTAACGCACTATATTGTTAAAGAAATTCAAGATGTTTACCGTCTACAGGGTGTAGGCATTGATGATAAGCACATTGAGGTTATTGTAAGACAGATGATTCGCCGTGTGGATATTACCGATATTGGCGATACTAAATTCTTGCCAGGTGAGCAGGTGGAACGCTCACGTTTGTACGATGAAAATGATAAGATGACTTCGCTGGGCAAAATTAGAGCTAGCTACCAGTCTATTTTGTTAGGTATTACTAAATCTTCATTGGCAACCGACTCATTTGTCTCAGCCGCATCGTTCCAGGAAACAACGCGAGTCTTGACAGAAGCTTCTGTGAATGGCAAGCGTGACAATTTACGTGGACTAAAAGAAAACGTTATTGTTGGCCGTTTAGTTCCTGCTGGAACTGGTCTTGCTTACCATAAAACACGTAAGCAAAATCGTCAGATTTTTGATGAGTCTTTGATGGAAATGATACGTCCAGAAGCAGCAGTAGAAGAAGAAACTCCAGAAAGCTAAGCGAGTTCAAGTGGATAGCCTTGAGGCAAGAACAAACCTCCTTGTTTCAAGGTCTCTATTGTTCTAAATTAGGATTTAGCGTGGTTTTGGATTTTCATAAGTTTTTGAACTTTTAAGACAATTTAGGTTCTTATCTAGTAGAATAACTAGTAAGGATTTCTATGGAAACAGGATTAGTGAAACGAAAATTGCCAGTTTTAGTAAGTGACAGCTTAGAGGCTTATCTGCAAAGTATTGCGGATATTCCTGTGCTTAGTGTAGAGGAAGAATATGCACTTGCGGTAGAATACAAAACTAAACAATCTTTGGATGCAGCTCAGCAGCTGATTTTATCCAACCTTAAATTTGTCGCTCATGTAGTGCGTGGCTATAATGGTTATGGTTTAAACCAAGTTGACCTTATTCAAGAAGGCAATATTGGCTTAATGAAAGCGGTGAAGAAGTTTGATCCTGAAAAGAAAGTGCGTTTAATTTCTTTTGCAGTGCATTGGATTCGAGCTGAAATTCATGAATTTGTTATCCGTAACTGGCGCATGGTTAAAATTGCGACCACTAAAGAACAGCGTAAATTATTCTTTAATTTACGTAAAAACAAGAAGCGTTTGGGCTGGTTTAGTGATAAGGAAGCCTCAGAAGTTGCAGAAAAACTTAATGTGAGCAAAAAATCTGTTTTAGAAATGGACAAGCGTTTAGGCATGCCTGAAATGGGTTTTGATTTGCCGAGCCATAATGACTCTGCCGATGGAGCGGTGACTTATTCTCCTGCAGATTATTTAGAATCAGAAAATTCAAACCCTGAGCTTTTGGTTGTGGCTGAAAGTGAGCAGAGCTTAGAGCAAAAAAATCTTCACCAATCACTGTCTAGTCTTGATGATCGAAGCCGTGATATTGTGCAACAAAGATGGCTTAAAGAACCTAAAGCCACGTTGCATGATTTGGCGAGTCGGTATAATATATCAGCAGAGCGTGTGCGTCAGATAGAACAAATTGCCATGCAAAAAATTAAAATAACCTTACAAGCCTAAAGCGGCATTATTATAATAAACTTTTCTACATAGACTTGGTCTATGCAATATTGTTCACAAAAAAATACAAGGAAGACTAATGAAAAAATTAATCCCATTCGCAATCTCTTTAAGCATTTTAACCGGCTGTGTTACTAATGATGACCCAAACCGTAGAACTAAAATCGGCGCTATTGTCGGTGGTTTAGTGGGTGCGGCAGTTGGCAGTAGAGATGACCGACATAAGGCAGGTAAAGGAGCAATTCTAGGTGGTTTAGTGGGTGCTGGTATTGGTGCCTACATGGATAAGCAAGCCGCAGAGCTAGAATCTGAGTTAGGTGGCAGCGGTGTTTCAATTACCAGAGAAGGCAATAATATTGTTTTAAATATGCCTGAGAGTATTACTTTTGATAGCGGCAAGTCTTTGGTTAAATCTCGCTTTCAGCCAACTTTAAATGATGTGGCTAAGGTTTTAGTTAAGTATGAAGATACCAATGTTGAAGTGGCAGGGCATACCGATAGTGTAGGTGATGCTTCTTATAATCAGTCTTTGTCAAAGAATCGAGCTAACAGTGTTAAGCGTTACTTGAGCCAAAAATCAGTGTCTTCAAGCCGAATAGCTGCAGTAGGTTACGGTGAGTCTCAGCCGGTTGCAAGTAATTCAAGCAGTGCTGGAAAAGCCCAGAATAGACGAGTTGAATTGACCATTAGCCCAAAGGGTTAAAAAGGTTCAGCAGTCCTCTGTAGTTAATATTTATCCCATCCTTTGTGATGGGATTTTTTTTGTCTAGGCTAAAAGGCTAGCCAGTGTTGCGACCATAACTATAAATCCTTGCCAGTGGTTTTGGAGGAAAGCGGTAAAATAGTTGTCGGTATTTCCCTGTTTAGTTTTTCTGTGCTGCACAATTATCATTGAGGCAACCATCCCAAGGCCTAAGAAAAACGGCCAAGCCAAGTCAAAAATATTCCCCGTCATGACTAAACAAAACAACATAATAAGCTGAAAAAATCCAATCCAAAGCTTCTCGCGTGGGGCAAATAAAATGGCCGTTGATTTTATGCCCACCTTCAAGTCATCTTCTTTATCGTCCATGGCATACATGGTGTCATAGACAACAGCCCAGCTAACTACATAGCCCATGATCCATAGACTAGAAAGCGGTACAGAGCCTGTTTGAGCGGCAAAAACCATAGGTATCGCCCATGAGAAGGCTAGACCAAGTATGAGCTGTGGGGCATGGATAAAACGTTTCATGAAGGGATAAACCGACATGAGTATTACCGCGCCTAAAGAGAGCAATACGGTGAGTGTGTTGGTTTGCAAGACTAAGGCAAAAGCGACAAGCAGCAAGAGTGTAAATAAGAGTAAGGCTGAATTTTTTGAGATTTGGCCGGTTGTTAGTGGACGGTATTTGGTGCGTTCAACGTGTTTGTCAAACTCCCGGTCAGCATAGTCATTAATGACACAACCCGCAGAGCGAGTGAGTAAAACCCCGAGACTGAAAATAATAAATAACTTAAGACTTGGAAAGCCATTAGAGGCAAGCCACAAGCCGGTCAGTGTGGGCCATAATAACAAATAAGCCCCAATTGGTTTGTTCAACCGCATGAGGTAGATATAAGGCAGGACTTTATCTTTGATAAGTGTCCTTAAGCAGTCGCCTCTTGCATCATCTTAAGAAGTTCACCATTTTCGTGCAGTTCTAAAGTAATGTCACAGCCGCCGATAAGTTCACCTTTGATATAAACCTGTGGAAAAGTTGGCCAGTCAGCAAATTTTGGTAGGTCTTGAAAAATATCAGCATCATCAAGGACATTCACGTAAGAGAACTCAATGCCGGTCTGTGCCAAAGCAGCTGAAGTTCGTGATGAGAAACCACAGTTTGGAAACTGCGGTGTGCCTTTCATGTAGATAACAATAGCGTTGTCGCTAACTTGCTTTTGAATTCGTTCTAATGCTGTCATGGTCTTTCCCAGTTATACTTGAGTAAATTAATAAGGTATTATACAAGAGTTTACTAATGTAAGGTTTAATTTTTAGCTTCAGGGCATTCGTCAAAAATTCGGGCATGACACTGGCTGCAAATATCTGTTCTTAAAAAACGAACAGTCTTTGTTACCGCTTCTGATTTTGTATCAAAAAAGTGTGTGTTGCCAATATTTTTAATAAAGCAAGATTCGGCTGCAAATTTATAGACTGAAGGCTTGAGGCCAACAAAATACAAACCACCGCCTTGTTTTTTCAAACGATTGTTTTCAGAAATTAAAGCTTCGGTTCCAGCGAGATCCATAAAATTGATGCCGCTAGCATCAATGAGAATATGGCGAGCACCTTGCACGTCTACAGCATAAGCAATGGCTTTTTGGATGTGATTAACCGAGCCAAAATAAACTGACATATCAATGCGGATGATTTTTAGCTGTGGACATTGTTGTAATGGGCGGTCATTTATTTCAATAAATTTACGGTGATTTTCTCCAGGCTTTCCGAGGATGGAAAGTGTTGGGATGCTTGGGGTTGAGGTTCGAGCTAAAAATAAAATTAAAGACAGTAAAACCCCTAAATAGATTGCAAACTCAAGCTCTAAAAATAAGGTCGCAAAAAATGTTGTCAATAGCACGGCAGACTCAGACTTGCTGAAAGATAGGGTTTTTTTGATGTGCTGAAAATCAATTAGATTATAAGCCACCAGTAAAATAATCCCGCCCATAGCAGCAATAGGCAGATAGGCTGTTAAAGGGGCAATTAATAAGACAATAGCGGCTAAGAAAATAGCCGCAAAAATAGCCGATAATGGGGTTCTTGCTCCAGATTCATAATTGATGCCTGAGCGAGTAAATGAACCGGAGCCTGCGTAACTTGAGAAAAAGCTGCCGACAATATTGGAAGCCCCTTGGCCAACAAACTCTTGGCTAGAGTTGATGCGTTGCCCTGACTTAGTTGAGATAGCTCGACTGATAGATACCGCTTCGATCAGGCCAAGCAAGGCCACAGCAAAGGCTTCAGGGGCAAGCATTTTAATGGTCACTAAAGAGAAGTCAGGCTTTGAAAAACGAGGCAGGCTAGCGGGAATTTCACCAATCAATGGAATTTCACTCGTATAGCTTTTGAAAACTAAGGCTAGAATACTTCCCGCAATCATGCCAATCAGTAGATTAGGTAGCTTAGGGTAAGATTTTTTAACAAATATAGCAGTTAATAGTGTGGCAATGGCAATGACAATTAAAAACAAATTGCTACTGGAGATGTTTTGTAGGAGGTTGATCCAAGTATATAAAAAAGACTCGCCTTTTGGGACAAAAATACCCGTAATGTGTTTCATTTGGCTGGTGGCAATCAGGATGGCTGCTCCTGCGGTAAAGCCAATCACCACGGTATGTGAGACAAAATTAACTAAAACACCTAGTCGAGCTAGACCAAAAGCCAGTTGGTAGACCCCCGCCAATAAAGTGAGGGTCAGGGCTAATGATATGAATTCAGGTGATCCAGGTGTCGCATAGTGGCTAATAGCCGAAAAGACAACAATAGAGATAGCGGTGGTCGGGCCTGAGATCAAGTGAAAAGAGGAGCCAAATAAAGCGGCAATAATAGGGGTGACCATGGCAGTATAAAGGCCATACTCAGGAGGAAGGCCTGCAATGGTTGCAAAGGCAATGCCCTGAGGTAAAACAATAACAGCACCGGTTATTCCGGCAATAAGATCTGCTTTTATTGTTTCTTTACTAATGAGTTTAAACCAAGCAAGAAAAGGGAATATTGACTGCATCATGGGCTTCGCACTAGAGGGTACTGGAAGAGTAATATTATAAGGGACTAATGTAAAAACCACAAGTACAATGCGGTTTTCTTCGTTAAGGCAGGCTCTTTTTTTAGCTTAAACAGAGTTGTTGATCTCAATGTAGTTGTGTTTCAGATTGAATTTTTTAGCCAGGTGCTGACCTAAGGCTTGAATGCCATAACGCTCAGTTGCATGGTGTCCACAGGAAAAATAGTTGATGTTTCGTTCGCGAGCAATATGAACTGTGTTTTCGGATATTTCACCACTTAAATAAGCATCTGCTCCAAAGTCAGCGGCATCAATAATATGCTTTTGAGCACCACCTGAACACCAAACAATAGAGGTGATTCTTTTGTCATTGGCTTGGACGACAGTGGGTTCTCGTTGAAGTTTTGCGGCGATTTTTTGGGACAGCTTTTTTGTGGTTAGAGGCTCTTTGAGTTTCCCATAAAAAATATAGCCATTATCAAAGCAGCCTTGTGTTTCAAAATCTAATAAGCGAGCCAGCTCCGCATTATTGCCAAATAGTGGGTGGGCATCCAGTGGCAAGTGGTAAGCGGCTAGGTTGATATCGTTCACTAGCAAGGATTTGATCCGCTGTTGTTTCATGTTGATGATTCGCGGGTCTTCCCCTTGCCAGAAAAAACCATGGTGCACTAGTAGCATATCAGCTCCTATTCTAATGGCTTCATCTATACTGCTTTGGCAGGCGGTTACCGCGGTTGCAATAGACTTTGTTTCTGAACGTCCGGAAATTTGCAGTCCATTGGGTGCATAGTCCTTAATTTTTTCAGGCTGTAAAATAAGGTCAATTTCGTGAATTAATTTATCTGTATGCATAGATATTTCTTTGACACTAGGTTGTTTAACGTTATTATAGCGTACATGAATAAAATATTATGGTCTCTCTTTTTAGTCGCTTTTGGCATAATTTTAAGCACAGTTTATTTAAAAAAAAACAGCACACCTCTTGTGGTGTCAAGTGAAGACTCAAGTCAGAGTTCAAGTACGGCGGGTGTTTTTTCTTATGCGCCGGCTGTTAAGCGGGCTAAGCCCGCTGTTGTCAACATTAATACGAGTACCTTGGTGACTCAACGAAATAGATTTTTTGAGGACCCTGTTTTTAATTACCTCTTTGGCGGTAAGCTGCAACCTAAACAGAAACTGCAAAATAGTTTAGGCTCAGGCGTTTTGGTGAGTGCTAAGGGGTATATTCTTACTAATTATCATGTTATTAAAGATGCCGATAAAATTAAAGTTAGCTTGAATGATGGGCGAACGGCGACGGCCAAGCTTGTTGGGGTTGATGTGGATACTGATTTAGCAGTATTGAAAATTAACTTAGTTGAACTGCCAGAAATTATATTTGGTAATTCAAAACTACTGGAAGTGGGCGATGTTGTTTTAGCTATAGGTAATCCTTTTGGCGTGGGGCAAACAGTTACGATGGGAATAGTCAGTGCAAAAGGGCGCTCACAACTTGGGATCTCTAACCTCGAGGACTTTATTCAAACGGATGCTGCAATTAACCCGGGCAACTCAGGTGGAGCGTTGGTTAATGCCCGAGGAGAGCTGGTCGGGATTAATACTGCAATATTTTCAAAGACCGGAGCTTCTCTTGGGATTGGTTTTGCTATTCCTTCGGCAATGGCTCGGCATGTGTTGGAGAGCATTGTTAATAATGGTAAAGTTGTCCGTGGCTGGATTGGTGTTGAGACACAAGACTTAACACCTGAGCTAGCAAGATCTTTCGGGTTGTTAAATCAAAATGGAGTGATTGTTTCGGGTGTTTACCGTGGCAGTCCTGCTGAAAAAACGGGGATTCGCCCGGGAGATATTTTGTTGAAATTGGATGCTACTGTGGTTAATACCGCCTCGCAGTGGAAGGCTAAAGTCATTCAGTTTCAGCCAAAGGATGCTCTGGAGCTTACCTTTATCAGGAAGAAACAAAAGCACACTGTGTTACTGACGGTTGGGCGCCGGCCTGATAATATCAGGTAGAGGGCTTAACTTAGAGCCATAAAAAAAGGCAGCACAAGCTGCCTTTTTTGATATTAATTTGTTTTAGATAAACAAAGACATCGTGTTTGAAGCATCTGAAGCTTCATCAAAATAAGTGGTTGCACCCACAAATTCAACACCATCAATGAAATCATTTTGGTCGTAACCAAATAAATCAATAGTCATCTGACAAGCAAGAAATTTGACTTCGGCTTCTTGGCATAAATCACGTAGCTCTTCAATTGAAGCAACGCCGTGTTTTTTAGTTGTCTTCTTCATCATCATGGTGGCAAAATCATCCATCCATGGGAAGTTGTTTAAAATAACATTTGGAACATATTTTCCAAAGTCAATTTTCTGAAACCAATCTGGACCCATAGGCATCTTCATTGGCATTGCTGGGTTTCCTGTTGGCGTAACTTTCAAAGAGCTGGTGTCTTTTAATAAAAGGTTAAGGCCGTAGAAAGTAAAGAATAAAGAACATTCTTTGCCTAATGCAGCAGCAGTACTTGCTAAAATAAAAGGCGGGTAGGCCCAATCAAAAGTCCCTTTTGTAACGATCATTGTTACCTTTTATGTTCTTCCTGCCACTATATTGCTACAAAATTAAAATATAAAAACGGCCAAAATATGGCCGTTTAAGTATTTTCAGTTAAACTGTTTATTAAGTTTTTTTAATTAAAAATACAAATTTACCAGCTTCTTCTGCAGAAGACATAAGCTCGTTACCAGTTTGGTTACAAAAAGCTTCCAAATCTTTAACCGAACCTGGGTCAGTAGCGATGACCTGTAGGACTTGGCCGGCTTCCATACTATTTAAAGATTTTTTAGTACGTAAAATAGGTAAAGGACAGTTTAATCCTGATGCATCTAGTTCTTGGTCGAAATCAGCCATGTGTGTTCTCCGAAAATATAATAACTGTGAATGAACTTTTCTTAATAAAATAAATCTTCTATTCACATGAAGTGTTTAGTTTTGTCTAGTAAAAAGCCAATAATATGAGCTTAATTTTAGTACAAAATTAAAACAGGTAATGTAATATCTTTAATTACAGTGTGTATTTATATTATAAAATGACTATTTTATCAAGTTCTCTTCGTTGGTTTTTATTTGCATCACTTTCTTTTAGTGCAAGTTTGGCTGCTTTGGATCTGTCATTAGATGTTGATAAACTAGGGATAGTTAAGCCTGTGAACTCAGGGCCGGGTTATGTCATGTTCAGCCGCCATGAAAAGAAAAATATCCACCGAGAGTTTGTTCGTCAGCTAAGAGCAACGGGTAAAGTGGTTAATAATTCGGTCATTAATGCCTATATTCAGTCCTTAGGGCAAGAAATTGCCAGACAAAGTTCGGCAGCAGCAGGTATTGAGTTCTTAGTTATTAATGATCGCAGTGTTAATGCTTTTGCGGGGCTTGGCGGAGTGATAGCGGTTCATACCGGGATGATTTTGCAATCGCAAACCGAGGCGGAACTGGCGAGTGTTTTGGCTCATGAGGTGGCCCATATCTCTCAGAAACATATTGAACGGTCGATAGAGGCCAGTAAAAGTGCCGGAGCCTTGATTACACAGGCTTTATTAATGGCTCTTGCTATTGTGGCTGGCGACAATAACCCTCAGGTCATCCAGGCCGCGATAACAGTGGCCACAGGCTTGCAAATTCAGCGAGGTATTACGCATACAAGGTTGCACGAAATGGAAGCGGATGCGGTTGGCATAAAAATCTTATCAAGAGCCGGTTATGATGCGAAGTCAATGGAGGCGATGTTTGAAGGTTTGTCAAAATCTCAGCGTTTTAGCAGCAGTCGTATCCCGAGTTTTTTATTAACTCATCCCTTAACAACAGATAGAATAGCAAAAATGAGTACCTTGTC
The DNA here is from genome assembly GCA_032361225.1 of Lepetodrilus schrolli. Classification (NCBI taxonomy): domain Eukaryota; kingdom Metazoa; phylum Mollusca; class Gastropoda; order Lepetellida; family Lepetodrilidae; genus Lepetodrilus; species Lepetodrilus schrolli. The sequence goes on from JAUTBT010008009.1 coordinate 15,434, forward strand.
CAAGGGCTTAAAACGTGGCAGCTTAGGGAACCGGGCTGATTTTATTGCCATTAAACAAATGATAAAGCTTGAGGCCGGCCAAAGAGGGACTCAGCAAGACCTGCGAACTCCAGCAGGAAAAGTAGTGCAGGCTTTAAGGTTGCTTAGGTCGGGGAAACTCAGTCGTGCCAATACTTTAGTGCAACAGGTGATAAAAAATCCGGGGGCTTCGGTTTATGTAAAACTGTTGTTGGGTCAATATTTTGCAGAAATCAAGCAATTGGCTAAGTCGATGGCTTGGAATAAAAAAGCGTACAAACAAAAGCCGTCAGTGAGTGTTTTGCGTTTGGTGGAAAGCTTGTTGCGTGCGGGGCACTTAAAGCAAGCGAAGGTTGTTTTAGACAAGGCGACTAAGTTAAATTTATTTGAGGCAAAAAAACTCATGGCAGCGCTCTATGCTCGCCAAGGCAAAATGGCCTTGTCCTATTATTGGCAGGCAGAATACGCTTATATTTCAGGCTATACCAAGCGAGCGATAGGGCATTTGATTCGGGCTAAAAAAATCAGTCAGCCAGGTTTTTATTTAGACTCAAAAATTGAGGCACGGCTGAAAGAATATAAACGCATTAGCGCCCTTGAAAGCTAAGTGTTATAGAAACTTGTTGACTAAATTATCGCTAAAATTAATGCCTTTTTTAGTTGGGGTAATCAAGAATTCTGTTTGTTGAATGTAGCCTTCTCTAGCGGCTTGGTTCATAGTCTCTTGGACAGAGCTCCAAGGTAGTCCGGTTGTTTTTGGGTAAAGACTTTTGTCAAATCCTTGGGTCAGTCGCAAGGCGTTAAGCATAAATTCAAAGAGTAGATTTTCTCTATTTAACACAGTTGTGTTACTTGTTTTTTTCGTGTTTTTTAAGTAGTCCTGAGGGTTGCGGTATTTAGTGGTGCGGATAATCTTGTCAGGAAAAGAAATCTTGCCATGGGCACCAGCTCCAATGCCGAGGTAGTCCCCAAACTGCCAGTAGTTTAGGTTATGTTGGCATTGTTTTTTTGCTAAAGAAAAAGCCGATACTTCGTAGCGGCTGTAGCCATTTTGTTTTAAATAGGCGATACCAGCTGTTTGGGTGTCGTATAGATTGTCGTGTTCTGGTAGGCGCTTGGGAGGCGTATGATGGAACGTGGTGTTTTCTTCGATAGTTAGCTGGTACCAAGACAAATGATTAGGCTTTAGGCTCAAAGCCTGTTCTAAATCAGCTAAAGCTTCGGCTTGGCTTTGCTCCGGCAAACCAAACATAATATCAAGGTTAATATTGTCAATTCCAACGGACCGGGCGGTCCTAAAGGCCGAAGTAATCTCATCCGCTTGGTGCGTGCGACCTAATTTTTTTAGCTGTTGGTTGTTGAAACTCTGCGCCCCAATAGACATGCGATTAATGCCGGACTTTTTATAGAGAGCAAAGTTTTCCTGTTCAGCACTGTTAGGGTTCACTTCGATGGTGATCTCGGCTGTGGGAGAAATGGGCAGTAAGGCACGTAATTTAGACAGCAGATAGCTAATTGCTTTACCTGAAAATAAACTGGGTGTGCCGCCGCCAATAAAAATACTGTAAACCGTTCGGCCCCAGATAAGTGTTAGGGACTGCTCGACATCTAAGAGTAACACCTCAATATATAAGTCTTCATCAAAGTCAGCGCTCTGCTGGTGAGAGTTAAAATCACAGTAGGGACATTTTTGGACACACCATGGCATATGTATGTATAAAGCAAGTGGGGGCAAGGTGCCAAGTAGATGAGTTGTTTGGGTTTTGATGGTTGTCATTGGCAAGAGTGTAACCGTTCTTGAATTAAGACGCAAAGTGTTAGTCAGCCGTATATTTGCCAAAGCGATAAAAGAGTTATGGCGATAAGATATAACCAATAAAATATGTCCTGGTTTGACTAGGAGAGGTTTTTCTGTTAAAGACTTGGAGGTGGTTGAGAGATTTTTTTAAAGGAAATTGTTGAGTTCGGTGAGGGATAGTTTTTCTGCTTAGGGTGTTTGTTGTTGTTGTTTTAGTTTAGGGCTGAAAACAGTTGGTTTAGCTTATTTTTGACTATTCGGTCATTATTTAGACTTCTATTTTAATAAAATGAATCTTTTTTATAGAAAATATCTGCACAATGCTGCAGAGAAATGGTGTTTTTAATGGATTTAACGGCATTTGCCGTCATTTAGCTAAATTGACTATATGAATTTAATCATATAACCGAATAGACAGTTTGTTTGCTAAAATCGGTGTGCCTTATTAAAACAAGAAGGATTGCTGTGAATAAAATACGTATTGCTGGGATAGACCAAGGAACAACCTAGACAAAAATTTTATTACTCAAAGCTTCGGGTAAAAATAAAATAAAATTTCAAAAAGTGCATAAATAAATCACCTTGGCTCCAGGTTGGGTCGAGCATGGTCCGGAAGAGATTTATAAAAACATACTGGATTCTTTACAAAAAGTGGGTGAGGTTGACGCGATTGGATTAACGCACCAAGGTGAAACAGTCGTGGCATGGGACTCTGAAACCAAAGAGGCTCTTTACAATATGATTGTTTGGCGAGGCCAAAGAACAGAGGAGGTCGTTCAGAAATTAAAAGAAGAAGGCTATGAGGCCGTGGTACAAGAAAAAACGGGTCTTTTGTTGGACTCTTATTTTCCAGCCAGCAAAATAGCATGGCTCATTGATAATGTGGCTAAAGTCAAAGAGGCTCTAGATAAAGGACGACTAAGAATTGGAACCAGTGATAGTTTTTTTATAGACAGATTGATGGGTGTTTATGCAACAGACTATAACAGTGCTCCACGAACCTCTTTGTTTAATGCCAAAACATTGTGCTGGGATGAAGAACTCTGTGAAATTTTTAATGTTCCTATCGAGATTTTGCCTCCCGTAAAAGACAGTATTGGTCACTTTGGTTTTCATAATTTAAATGGAAAAAATGTCCCGATTACGGCGGTTATGGTGGATCAATTTGCTTCGGCTTATGGCCATGGCTGTCGGGTTAAAGGTGACAGTAAAGCCACTTTTGGAACGGGTGTTTTTATGCAGGTGTTAGCAGGCAATGAATTTGTGGTTGACAAAGAAACCGGGCTTTCCTCAGTACTCTTTTGGAAATTCCCGAATGAAAAGCCTGTCTATGGGTTAGATGCCGGGGTTTATAATGTGGGTTCAGCAATTAATTGGGCAAAAAAATTAGGCCTGTTCTGTTGTTATGAGCAGCTTAATAGCTTTAAAAATAAATGTGCGATTAAAAGAGATGTAATTTTTGTGCCAGCGCTTTCTGGTCTGGCATGTCCTCACTGGGATCGGACAGCAAGTGGGATGTGGTCGGGCTTATCTTTAGAAACTAAAAAAGAAGATTTAATGCAGGCCCTGTTGGAAGGGATTGCTTTTAGGGCGATTAGCAACTTCACCACTATGAGGAATTTTGTCAAACTTAATAAGTCAATTTCGATTGATGGAGGCTTAGTTAAAAATCCTTATTTTGTGGAGTTCTTTACCAATATGCTAGACAAGCATGTTCTGGTTCCTAAGAATAATGAGCTGACCAGTCTAGGGATTTCATTGCTCGCAAATAAAGGCTTAGGTCTATCCGTGGAGGTGCCGGAAATTAAACCTAAGAAATCAAAGCACATTACTTATAAGCCTAAAGAAATTAAAAACAGAGAAAAATTAATAGAGAAGTTTGAGAGCATTGTTGAAAAAGCAAAAAATACCAGAACGGTAGAGTTAGATTGATATTTATTTAAACGTAACTAAAGGAGAGAGCTATGGCGCTATTTGGCGATTTGATTATCTATATAATGATGATAGGGGTGATACTGGGGGCTGCGGCTTCTGTTATTAACTCAGAAACAGGTCTTTGAAAGGAGTTTGTCAATGGGATACATACCATTGGTCCAGTCTTCTTGGCACAGGCAGGAATTATGGCTTCTATCCCTATTTTATCTTATGTTATCCAGACTTATTTGGGACCAGCCTTTGAGGCGATGAATTCTGATGTATCCGTTGCAGCACTGTCTATTATTGCGGTTGATATGGGTGGCTACCAACTGGCAGATGCCATGGCGGCAACCAGAGAAGCATGGATTACTTCAGCAGTAGCAGGCTATTTTTCAGGGGCGGTTATTGTTTACCTCATCCCAGTAGGTTTAACAATGCTACCTAAGAAAGACCATAAGTATTTAGCACTCGGTGCGATGGCTGGTCTTGCAAGTGTCCCAATTGGTGTGATCGTAACGATGGTGTTGACGGTTTATACTAAGACTCCGGTGAGAGATATAATCTCAACCAACAGTGAAGCTAACTATATTCTTATGATGGATTTCTGGCAGATTTTGTCCTATGTCTCTCCTCTAATTGCATTTTGTTTGGTTTTAGCTCTTGGTTTGAAATTCTTTACCAAGCAGATGATTAAAGGCTTTATGGTCTTTGGTGTGATATTAGATATTTGGATTAAAGGTGTTTTGGCTATTGTTATTGTTGAGTACTTTACTGGAGTTTTCACTTATTTGTTCGGCGGCTGGGCGTTCTTGCCTTTATTTGCAGATGAAAAAGAGCTGTTTAGAGCGATAGAAATTGCAGGCTACATTGGAATTATGTTGGCAGGTACGTTCCCTATGGTTTATTTGTTCTATAAATATGCTTCTAAACCAATGGAAAAGTTGGGTAAGAAAATTGGCTTAACAGAATTTGGTTCTGTTGGCTTTGTGATGGTTTTAGCAAATATTATTGCAACCTATCATATGTTCCCAAAGATGAATGCACGTGACAAAGTGATCGTGGTTGCTTTTGGTGTTTGTGCTCAGGCCTTAATTGGTGATCACTTATCATTTACCGCTAATTTCCAGCCAACGATGATTTTGCCAGTGTTACTGGGTAAGTTATTGGCCGGTCTATTTGCGGTATGGTTAGCCATAAAAATATCAGTGCCAACAGCAGTTAAGCTTGAAGCTGAAGATATTGAGAATGATAAAAAAAACAAAGCAGAAAAAGCAACTGAGGAGGAGATATCAGCTTAGGATAAGTTGCTATAAGAGGGTTTTCTTCTAGGCGTGAAGTCTGAAAGGAAGCTGTCAAAAGCCCCAAAGGAGCCTAGATTCCCTTGGATTTTTTTAGTTTTAAGCCTGTTTGAGTTGTGTTAAATAAATAGAGGAAAGCCCAGAGTCTGCTTGTTTTAAAATAGTTAAATTTTCAGAGATTTCTTTTTGTTCGGTTTCAATAAAAATTAATGTTTCTTTTTTTATGGCCGGGCTTCTGGGCAATATTCTAAGGGTCTTCTCTAAGAAATCGGAATGAAACGGCGGGTCTAAAAAAATAATATCATAGGTTTTTTTGATACGAAAAGTTTCGGCTTTACTGGTATAGACAGTTGCATTGGTGCATTCAAGTGCGGCGAGGTGTTGCTTTATGCTGATACAAGCCTTGCGATTGAGATCAACAAAGTCCATGTGTGCCGCTCCACGAGAAAGAGCCTCTAGTCCCAGCGCACCACTGCCCGCAAAAAGGTCTAAGCAAACAGCCTCTTTGATGTCAAACTGCAACCAGTTGAACAAAGTCTCCCGTAGCTTGTCGGGAGTGGGGCGGATGCTGTCGATCGCAGGAAAACTAAATCGGCGTGAGCCCCATTTCCCGCTGATAATCCTCAGTTGACGGCTATTTTTTGCCATTTTCTAAGGGTGTTTTTTGTGTGTTGTGTTTGCCAACTAAAATAACGGCCATTTTATCAAGCCCTATGCGTTTTTGCCAGGCTTGCTTGATCGACAAAACAGTCACTTGGTTAACTTTGTCTTTGAAGGTGTCAAGGTAGTTAAGTGGCAGTTTGTAAAAACCAATAAGAGAAAGGTATTCAACAATTTTTTTGTTGCTGTCTAGTCGCAAGGCAAAGCCTCCGGTGATGTTTTTCTTGCTTTGGATAAGCTCTTTTTCGCTCGGGCCTTTTTCAATAAATAAGCTGAGGGTGTCCTTGAGAACCGTTAGAGCTTCTTGGGTCGTTTTAGTTTTGGTTTGGGTGCCAATTTGAAAAGGCCCCTTGGCTTGCATAGGTGAAAAATAGCTGTAAGCCCTGTAGGCTAAGCCTCTTTTTTCTCTGATTTCGTCGGATATGCGTGAGACCAGACCGGAGCCACCAAGAATATGGTTGCCCACATAGATGTTAAAATAATCTGGGTCGTTGCGTGTGAGTCCGGGTTGTCCAAGTAAAATGTGTGTTTGGTTTGACGGGAACTCTATTTTATCTTGTAGAGTTGTGTCCAAATCTGGAACGATTGGAGTCTTGTCGGGCTTTGTGCCGCTGTCTAATTTGCCGACAACAGTGTTAGCAATAGATTTGGCCTGTAATAAGGTCAAGTCACCTACTATGGCGATCGTAGTATTAAGACCAACCATGTGTTTTTTGTGGAAAGCCGTCGCATCTTTGGGGGTTAGCAGAGCCACGGTTTTTTTTGTTCCTTGCGATGGATGAGCGTAGGGATGTTGCTTGTAAAGGGCGCGCATGAAAGCTTGGCTTGCTAAGGTTGCTGGGGACTTTTGTTCCGCTTTGAGGCTTTGCAAAAGACGTTTTTGTTCGCGCTTAAAAATAGTGGCAGGAAAAGTTGGCTGGCTCAATATGTCGGCAAAAGTTTGGATGACAGGGGTCATGTTTGCTTTGTTTGAGAGTGATCTTAGGCTAAATAAAGACATGTCTCTTAGTGACTGATGAGCAAAAATTGCCCCTTGGTTTTCAAAGCTTAGGGCAATCTCTTCTTCTGTTTTTGCTTTAGTGCCACTTGGCATAAGGTGGTTGGTTAATTGAGCAAGGCCAAACTTGTCTTTATCTTGGGCGGAGCCTGCATTAAAGACAACTTTAATGTCGACCATTTTAAGGTCATGAGTTTCCATGAAAAGAACGGTAGCTCCATTTTGGGTTTTCCATTGTTGGATATCCAGAGCATAGCTGCTGGTTACTAACAACAAGCTAGCAAGGATGAATTTCTTACGCCTCATATTGAGATTCCTCATCAGAATAAGCTTCAGGTAAAAGAGTGACGCTGATCATTTTTTTAGCGTCTAAATATTTTTTGGCAACTGCTTTGATTTGTTGCTTAGTCACTTTTTGTAAGCTAGGGACAAAATCTTCGGCGACCTTCCAGGAAAGGCCAATAGTTTCAAATCGACCAATTTGCATGGCTTGATAAAACACAGAATCTCTTTCGTAGGTCTGGCTGGCCACTAGTTGAGTGATGATGCGTTGTAATTCATCGTCATTAACAAGTTCGTTTTTTAGGGTGTCTATTTGCGTTAACAGGGCGGCTTTGATTTCTGCAATAGTGTTTTTTTCATTAGGCGTTCCCTGTAAAATAAAGAGCCCAGTTAAGCGATCCGTTGAGTCATAGCCAACGCCTGCACTGGAGGCAATTTTTTGTTCGCGTACCAGCTGTTTGGATAGGCGTGAAGATTTTCCGCCATCAAGTATGTAGGCTAAAACTTCAAGAGCATAGGGTTCCCAGCTATTTTTGCTACTGACAATGGTTGGGACATGAAACCCCATGGTTATAGATGGGACTTCTACTTTGCTGGAGTAAATGGTAATGGCTTTTGTGCCCAGAGAAGGTATTTCTGTCTGTGGCTTTGGGGGAGTAATAATGGAAGTTTTAAGAGAACCGAAATATTCTTTGGCTTTTGCAATAACTTCTTGGGGGTTAACATCGCCGGCAACCACTAAAGTGGCATTATTTGGGGCATACCATTTTTTGTACCATGCCGCTAGATCGACAAGTTTTTGGTTTTTAATGTCAACTTCCCAGCCAATAATAGGGTGATGGTAAGGGCTGTTGACATAGGCGGTAGCAATAAATTGCTCAAAGGCTAGAGTTTGAGGGCTGTCGTCGGTACGCATACGTCGTTCTTCGATAACAACATCACGCTCTTTTATAAACTCAGCTTCATTTAGCATTAGGTTGCGCATTCGGTCGGCTTCAAGTTTGAAGCTAATCGGGTAGCGTGAGCTTTCCATGCGTTGGAAATAGGCAGTATAGTCACGCCCAGTAAAGGCATTTTCTTGGCCGCCATTTTCAGCAATTATTTCTGAGAACTCATTAGGCTTTAGTGTTTTTGTGCCTTTGAACATCATGTGCTCTAAGATATGAGAGATGCCGGTTATGCCATTGTGCTCATAGCTAGAGCCAACTTTGTACCAAACCTGAGAAACCATAACCGGAGAGCGATGGTCTTCTTTGACTATTATTTTAAGGCCATTGTCTAGAGTAGTTTCAGTGACATTGGCAAAGACTGGGGACAAGAAAAAAACAAGAAATATGGGGAGTCTGGTTAGCATGGTGAGGCCCTGGTAGTTAAGGAGTTTATTATAGTACTTGATTTGAGTGCAGCGCAGACAAAAAGTTCCGGGAAGGCTTGGGTGGAGTTGGAGTGGTCGAAGGGTTCTATTGTTTGTACGGATGTTGGTTTTGTTTGTAGGCGGAGAGGGTTTTACATGGTTTGTACATAGGTGCATAATTTGACTTGAATGATATTAATAACAAGGAGTTGGTTGTGTAAACAAGTTTGTTACATTATGACGTGAAGTCAGGCTGGAGTGATTCGTTTCCGAGTTTGAATTCAGAAAACACGATGGTGTTTGTTTTTTGATGCTTTGGATTTTATTGAGAATAAAGCTCCTTTTGATGACTTAAGGCAAGCCTACCCAAAATCTCGCTCAACCTCGGGAGAAATTCAAGGGGATAGAGTTTATGATAATAGCCTAGTGGTTTCAGTGACAAAGTTTGAGTCAACTCGCTTAGCAAGTTGTGTGGTGCCTATTGCAAGTATGGATAATTCTCTTGCTACTGGAGCCGAGCTGTCTTCTGAGTTGGCAGGGGATTCGCTGGTGAGTGTTTTGGTTATTTAAGATGGCTTGAATGTCAATGGGGCCGTGTTAGTTCGCGGGATTAATACGTACCTTTCTAAAAAAGTTATAGTGACAGGTGGTCTGGCTGGAGATGGCACTGATTTTGCTCGGCCATGGATCCTAAAAGAGGGGTTGCCAGTTGAGAAACACGTGAGTGCAATTGCTTTTTATGGTGATAAATTGCACGTTAGGTCGTGGATCAAAAGGTGACTGGGAAGTGTTTGGGCTCAAGTGCTTAATTACTCAATCAGAAAATAACACCCTCTATGCTCTGGATGGGAGTCAGTCTTGTCTTTGTATAAAGATTGTTTGGGAGAGTTGGCTTCAGACTTGCCAGGGACAGGTTTGCGTTTCCCTTTGGTTATCAATAAGCCCGGAGATGATATATTTTTGGTTAGAACTATTTTGGCTGTCGATGAAGATTTGCAATCGGTGACTTTTGCGGGCGATATGCCAGAAGGTTATCAAGCACAATTTATGTCAGCTAGTTTTGGTCAGCTAGTTGATGGAGCAGAGTCGGCGGCATTGTTGACTAAGGGAATGCAGAAGACTTTGTGCCGAACCTTATGGTGGCCATTAGCTGTGTCGGGTGCAGAATTGTCTTGGGCGAAGAGACGGAAGCTGAGGTCGAGTCTATCAGGAAGTCTTCGATGAAACGGTGAATCAGATTTGCTTTTATTCCTATGGTGAGTTATCGCCTTATGCCTCTGGGCAATGTGAATTGCACAACCAAGCCATGATGCTGACAACATTTTATGAACAAGTCTAAATTAAGCAGCTTGTTTCTGCGGTAATTGAAAAATGAAGAGTTGTCCGAGGATGGTCTTTCAGACTCAATGGAATCGTGGGTAGGTTTTTTACAGAAGATAGACAACTCTTATCAAGAAAATAATGAATCACGCTATCTTTTGGAAAGATCGTTGAGCAAATCTTCTACAGAGATGGATACCTTGTTTGAGGATTTGAAAAAAGAAAGTGGGCAGCGCATTAAAGCGTTGCAAGAGTCTGAGTTTAAATCAAGATTTTTAGCCAATATGAGCCATGAACTCCG
>JAUTBT010008020.1:0-25366 GCA_032361225.1 Lepetodrilus schrolli
AGCGAACTACTAAATGTAGAGAAAAGTATTGTATTGTAGTGTATTGTATGTATTCTCCATTGAACGCACCCCAGGACAGCTTGATGGGTAGGAATTTTGAAAATTGGATTCATTGAAGATAATTAACTAACAATTGTTTTAATAATTATAAACATGATAAATAGCTACCGTAATTACCCTAATAATTCGAACAGGAGAAGAAAATAATATTTGTAGCTGCTTGAATTATTAGAAAAATACAAAAAATTGAAAACAATCGGTGTTCAAATAATTAGGAATACCCAAATTAAAGTATAAAATATGGTTGTAAATGAAATGGTAAATAAATGAAGGACTTAAAATTTTTGTATTGTATTTAAAAAATATTTTTATTTTATTGTGTTTGCATAGTGTAATTCGAAAATTATGATTAAAAAAAATTGGTAATGTTCATATTATGTTCATAAGGTCAGAAAGAAAAATATTTCAGCGATAAATTTAGGTGTTGGAATTATTAGGGTATGGTAGTACGTAGAATTAAACTTCTTTTTGAAAGAAGATTATTTTCTTTCTGATAAAACATTACATTGACAGGGTATCATCAATAGGACATGTAATTAATTACTTGAGAATGTCATCAATAAAAGATTTAGATAATTACTCAAGAATATTGTCAAAGTCATCATCGTCGTCATCATCATCTTTGTCCTCATCATCATCTTTCGTCGGATCTTCATCGCCAACACTTTCCTCCTCATCAGAGTCCTTCTTTGAATCATGTTTCTCTTCCCTAGGAAAAAAATATACATAAATAAATAATGAAATGGTCATTTTGACTTTTGACATTGGTGAGTGAGTGATTATGGAGTTTAACGTCGCTGTGGAAATCTTTGACATCGGTGTTCAGAGTTGAATGAGAAATATATTTACACCTGTCTCATCAACTTGAGCTTCCATAGCATGCTAGCCAATGATACAGACAATTGCTCTACAGCAGTATAAGCATACAACATAATTTTTCCGCAACAAAAAAACATACAGAAACATTTTACGGTCATAGTATCATAAAATATCTCATTTGCAACCCTTTTATTGCTGATGTCTTTTTTGGTTTTGAATAATCTAAATTTTACGTTAATTTCATATGAAGGTAATATAAATACCAATATATATATAAGATTATATGTTTCAATGTTTTTCAACACAATTTATTTGTTGAAAAATTAAATTAAATAATCAAAAGTTTACCTTATTTCATGTGAAGGTAATTTAAATACCAATATATGGTTGTATGTCTGAATGTTTTTCAACATGATTTATTTGTGGGAAAATCAAATTAACTGTTTCATCTATGAAACGTAACTACTTCTCTCTTCTTCTTTTTTCAGGTGCTGGATAACATAATGAATAAAACATTTTGTTTTCACACATATTACACAATCTGACCCCATTCAAAATTAGGGCAGACTTTGAGATTAATCCATCCATAGATTCCTAGTGCAACACATGATCGCTGAAAATAGGTTCAGGTAATCATTCATAGTCAACAGAGAAATTGTGCAGCATTTGATCAGTGATTGTGTGTTTGTATTGTTTGGGAATTTACCTGGAATTGTGATCAATGACAGTCATTGAGTACACAACTATAATGGTTTAATCAGAATTAATGTTAGTCCTGCGAATAGTAAGTATTGACACAATGTTTCTTATGGAGGAAGAAACTTTCCACTCCAGAACATTTACACGTGTAAAAACTACTTTATTTCGATGCTGTTGATTTTTATTTATTGAATCTGAAGTAATTATGTAAATTACTTCAGAAAATGTATGTGCCAGATCTTGTGATAGTGGTGGAAATAGGTGACTGGTTGAAAATAGAGTACAGTGTCACTGTCAGTGACAGCACAGGCGCTTGTCACAAATATTGGATACCCTCGAAATAATAGATAATAACATAGTATTTATTATTACGAGGGTACCCAATATTTGTGACAAGCGCCTGTGGTGACAATGTCGTTGTCGGATATCACATATCGATAATTCCAGCCATGCTAAACTTACTCAGATTCTTCAATAACAGCTTCAATTTTTCGTTCCTTACTGCCCTTGCCGAATAAATTTTCAAATAAAGACGTCATTTTGAGTAAAATAAAATAGAGGTTTACAAAATATCACGGCTTATTCAACCATGTTGATGCTGTTGCCAAACAGCCACGCAAGTCCCGCACACATTTACTTTCGGAAGATTTGATTGGATGAAATTTCGCGCACCTGTCAATTTGACTGGTTCTTTTGTATTGTGCTTCATAGGATGAGGTCCGGTCTAATGACTTGCAACGCACACATTGATCCATGCATATTCCAACTAACTGATTCGGACTTGCCACATACTCGCACCTGGTATTCTGACATACATGTACAGTGTACATCATGTATATCAAAGGCTGATTCGGACGTGCCCAAAGTTAATTTATTAGTAGCTGCGGTTCCATATATCTATTTGTGCCATATTACCATGTTTACATTTTCTATTGACATCATATAGAGCCAATAAAACATGTAAAATAGTAATTAATAGCTAGGCCAATTAAAAAGAACAAAGCAAACCAATGCCTATGAAATACTAAATTGTGGAATAATGGTCTTGTATTTGCCTGATCGCAGGTTACATCTCATAATCTTTAATTTAACCAAATTTACCTTCTAAAAACTAGTTCACTGTCGGCAGAATATAATAAAAATTATTATTTCTATTTTAGAAAGTTGTATAAATCGGTCGGCGGATCCGTAAACCAGGGAATCAAATAACTATGGCCTTACATGTAAATATATCGTAAACAACAAACTGTATGTATTACGTAGCTACTGTATGTATTGGATTGGTTGGTTGATTTGGGGTTTAAAGCAAAAACAATCCGACTTGGCTGGCAGTAGCCTGTAGACAGTAATCCAGGGGTTTCTGTATACTCTCGATAGAAAAGTATGTTCTGACGTGTCATGAAGGGGTGATTTATAGATAGTACATGTATAATTTGTAAGACAGTATGCCCTCAAAATCCGTCCTATTCTATTTCAACACAAAACAACAAGTAAAGCTGACAAGATGTTCAATTCTCCTGACTAATCAGTTTTGAACCATATTTCAAAACATTCCACACTTGTTCCAGACAGAAGCCACTGCTCTGCTGGTGTACTATTTGTAAACTCACCAGTATATTGTTACACATATCTGTGTGGGGTACGCCGTTGTCGAGCCGCTTTTACGGATATTTCACTCGTATCAAGGATTGCACCATCCTCGAAAGATGGCGGGAACAAGGACCATCCTTTTACATCTTTTGATGACACTATCTCAAAATACCCTGCTTGATTGGCTAGGCACAGTATGGGCATTTAGGACATCTCCAGTTGTCTCTAGCATGGAGAGAGCAATTGTTGCTGAAATGTTTGTAGGCTCTGTAAGCACAGCTGGCAAGGTGCACGATTCAGCTGTTCATTTAGGTAACAATGTCTGATCATGTAAAGTTGTCAGAACACAAGAACAGATGGAGAACCTGTGGGATATTTTAATGACATTCGCCAACAAAATGGCATCCTGATATTAATTGTACATTCAGTTCACAAATACACGTGCAGGATTGTCACATGGAAGTCTTCAAGATGCTTCAATACTTATGTTGAGACATCAATAAAATAACTCTCATTTAAGACAACTTAATTAGATCGAGCAATATTAATGTTAGACATATACTGGCCAACCTGTTCAGCCCTACATGACATTAAATATCAAAATAATGTGTCTATCCATTTACATAGAGGTCAGTAGGACAGATAGATATATTATTTGAAAATATTTGAACTTTCTTCTGGTTGATGACAAAACAGATGACATATAGAACTTAACTTAAATAAATCCAATATAGAAAGATTTAACAGGTCAAAAACATTATCTGTTTAAACCATCTGCCATATCAGAGGCTGCATATCACCTCTTAACAGTTGGAATTTATGCGGAATAAAACTATATCAAATATAGGTCGGGACTAAGGAAGGTGATCAATGTGCACCAATTATTAGTACTTGTTTATTGTCATGTTTCTAAAAAACAAAAAACATCCATTATTAAGTATAAGTTGACCATTAAATGAACATCAATATCAGAACATTGACCAACATGATTTCCCCAATCCATTCATGAGTTAAATACTTATTTATATGACATTTTCTCAAAGGATTTAATTCTATCCTACAATGATTGGTTTAACAATGGTTTATGTAAAAGCTATACTCATATCACCTCGATGAAGGGTTTCATATTGTAGTCAGTTCACCAATGAAGAAGCATTTAATGATTTTTCATATGTAATTACATCACAATGATGAAGAAGGTTTTCACAAGCATATACTAGTATAAATGCTCACTTCACCAATGAAGGGTTAATAAAAATATGCAAGTAAACTCTACACTGACCATGATTTACTGTAAACAAAGGTCATCACAAAAACATTTGACCTTTTATAATTAACATATTGTGAACATATTTGGTAGGAAGCAATTGAGGATTGAACATAGAACATAGCACTTTCTTTGGTCGCCCAGTCGACCTGTGTAAACATTGTTTCCTTGATTTAGCATTGTAAGTTCAGACTTGAAACATCGACAGGGGATGTTGATAATACTCTGTTGATAATCTGTACACAATAAGACAGAGATTTTATGATAAGCACTGCTGTATCTGGCTACTGCCAGGGTGGATAACTCCATAATCATACACTGAATTGGAAAGGAACTGTAGATTTGATGACTTTCACAGCTGGGGGTTTATTGTATGAAATGATCCACAAAAGCATCAAAATGTTTCCTGTCAATATGTTTTGTTTTTGTTTTGAAAATCTCTCAGTTCCACTTGCAACAACATTGAGTTACTCCCCTTCATAAACGTTAATAAATCGGAAAAGATAAGAATTTCCTGATAAAACGTTTTGGAGAAAATTCAATCACTGTTCATGGTGTAATATCGTCATTTCTTTGTATTTTCTAGAAATGTCAGTCCCTTTTTCATGGACCATGCCCCAACTGATGAACAAATTTATAGAATATTTTTTTTGCTCCAATAGAATCCACGCAAACTTGATTTATATTTTTTGTTTCTTGTAAAAAAATAGTTTCCAAAACACTACTTTCATAGAGAATTATCAGTCTCTAACACCACATTTATTATATGACTAGTACAGTAGACACCAATGTCATTTTAACTCATGAAATTCATACCAACTAAAACCATATATACAGCAAACATGCCACAGCTAGGTAAGGGTTAAATATAGCAGGGGGTTTAAGTACTGTGAACCTGAGGAAATGGGGCCAGGCTAAATGTTCTGCATGATAGCCTATGTCCAACACTTAGGACCAGGCCTGCCTTTCACATAGTCATAGCAGGTAGTCTGGGCGCAAATTTAGGGTGCTGCTATAGTAAAAACTATGATTTAAGCCCGGACTACAGTACGACCCTTTCATGAAACGCAGACCAGGCCCCGATTTCTCGAAACAAACGTGTTTGAGATTTTGCTCAGCTGAGATTTTACTCAAATTACAGCACTGAGTCAATGGGAGAAATCTCAGCTGAGCAAATTCTCAAACTCAAGTAAGTTTCAAGATATCATGGCCATGAAACCTACTTATACAGAAAAGTACACCAGGCCCCTGTTTCACGACATCCTAAATTTAGGAGCTCCTAATTTTATGGCCAAGTTTATCACCTCCTAAGTTAGATGCCGATATAAGAAGGGATAAGACTTGTGACGTCGTCATGGAACACTTGTTACGAGGTGACAACACTTAGGATTGGTTTAGGAGTTCCTAAATTGTGAAACGGAGGCCTGGAGTTGCTTGAACTGAATTGTGCCTTTAATTCTGCAGATATACCAGGTAGCAGTGCTAGATGTTCTTTCTCTATTACACATGATGAATGACAGTATGTGTCACAGATGCACAATGTCATCTATAGATGATTAATCTGTGATGACCAGTTCTTAGGATAATAATAATAATAATAATGTCCACTAATAATGCACAATATTCATGTTCGATATCATGATCAAAGTGCTACTTTATTATTAGCCCGGTCAATGGATCACTATGCACTCATTTCATCTCAACACCCTGGGAATAATACAACCCAAGCTACCATTTCAGGCACTAGGTTAACATTCACAATCTCATCCCACTGGGTACCCACTCACAGCTTGGTAAAGAAGAGCAGTGTGGACCTAAGGACTGTGCTCCACGATGGCATGAGCTAGGCTCGAACCCAGGCAAACTCGCTATCTGTAGATCACCACCTAAAACTTCCAAACTGAAATCATTTAGGGAGTTGGGAGTTTGAATTTTCTTCTATTTTTATCAATATCTCAGTAAAATCTGGGTGAGCTGTATGTGGGATGAGAACCTGCTACAACTGTGATAGCAAGATTCATCAGCACGGGTGGTAATGTTTCAAGCACATTGCTAAAACTGAACCTCTAATGTTTAGTATATTCACATTTATTCACAGTCTTCAAAGAAAAAGTACTAGTATATATTTCTAAATAAAAGAAAACATCAAAGGCATACAATCACAGATGAAATTATTTGTCTCGGCTAATCTTGGAAGACCACTTAATACCATCCACGCACCACAGCGGTACTTGATTCCGTTCAGGACTCACATCATGTGGTACCCCTGGCACATGTCTAGAGGAAAACGTGTGCAAACAGCCAACCAATGAAATCATTTTCCCTGATGAATTTGGTGTAAAAATATATCCAAATGAAATTGATTTTATCATTGTTCTATTTATAGCTCATAAACTGTTTGCACAAGTTTCTCTCTAGATGTGTGCCAGGGATACCACATGAAGTGAATCCTGAATGGAATTAAGTTCCCCTGGGGTGCGAGGGTGTTTTAACACATACACATTAAGTAAGAGTTGCATAATCACACACAGCTATTCCCACACCATATTAGTGGGAAGTGAGGAATTTGTAGTCCTCTGAATACAATAAATCATAAAATATTAGCGAATAGTTTCAGTGAGCTTTTTGTATGCCTTTTTAAAAATCTTAAATTACCCATTTGTAATGTTCCTGGTAACGAGCAGTAATAATTATAAATGTACTCATGAACACAGGAAGTAGATATATCAGTATTTTTTTTTATCATGGGTAACAATTATTGTACTATTCTTGACAGTCATTGAGAAATAGGATGGATCACTGATAATCCTAAAGGTTTGTTTTTATAAACATGAGGACTGAGTAACATTAAAATAATGAACAAGAAAGTTCATTGTAAGATAACAATGTTAAACATAAATATGACATACCGTACATTGTTAATAACTAACTGATGTTATACAAGGAATGTCGTGTAACATAAGACACGCATGAATCTCAATGACAAGTCTACAGATGTACAGTAAGGAAAGCTAGCTAGAAAATATTACTGAATTAAATTTTAACGTTGAATAGCAATTCATTAAATTTACGATTTACAGCATACAATTATTATATTTCGGTGTAACAATTGGATTAGGCAGTCAACTATCTGTGATTGTATGCTTATGGTACATGTTCTGAAAAGTAGTGAAAATAGCCAATTATTTGCCTTCAATCGGTTGTCAAACATGTGACATTGCCAAGGAGCTGAAGACGCACAGCAGCCATTTTAACAACAAACGACTACTGATCCCGAAGTGTTGTGTGGTAATGACATGGCCCATCAACTAGTCTAGCATATCACAGGGTAGCTAGCGGAGAAAAAAAATAAGAAGTCCCAAGTGACGATGACATCATCGTCAAACAGCATTTTCATGCAGAAGGTTGAGAGACTGTTGGAAAAGTTCCAGGTGCGATCGCAAGGACAGACGAAAGCCTTTCGATATCGGGAAGAGCGGGAAATCAGGCCTAATGGAACTTTTGGGATCTGGAGATGCAGATTGACTTTGGTCCATTGGAGTGACCTCCCTTTGGTCTTTAGACTTGTCACCAACAGCGCTCTCTAGTGGAATGGAGGAAGCATCTGACGTGGTTTCCTTGTCATCACCAGATGTGGCTGGCCCAGACAACGATGGATCCGCTGTTAACCAGGATTCTAAGCGTTGGATCATTCTGAAACAACCCGGAATGAGTTAGCTTGCTAATATTCGTAAGCTTGTGACATATTGGATGAGGCACACTATATAGTACTGAGTGAGCTGGATGGCAGTATTCAAGTTCTGGAATTATGATACACATGTTAGTTAAAGTTGACTAGGTTGATGGAAACACATTGCTAAAATAACAATTGGCTGTTTTTAAGAAAAATAAGGAGCCAAAGGTGTATGTATACCTTTCCTTTTCCCCTGAAATGTGTGTGTGTGTGTGTGTGTGTGTGTGTGTGTGTGTGTGTGTGTAGAGTGGGCCTATACCCTATGTATGGATAGCCTGCATGTATTAATAAGACTGAGAGATAGACACACAACCAGACAGTCGATGATGAATGACCAAATCTGGTGTCATTAATGTTATGTCATCTCTGCACAACATGGGTTAAGTACCTTGATCCACGAGACTGAAAATGATTTCGAGTTTCTGACAGGAAGCTTTCAGGCGGGTATTTGGCCATTCGTGTCATCGACTAAAAAATAATACAAACAGACATACTACATAATTTTATACCAAATAAATGAATTAATGATCATCTCAATAGGTAATGGAATGACTCATGCTCTACTAACTGTGATACCACACTACACATTTTCTGTTTGTTACAGCTGTCTGTAGTTCCTGTACATAGTAGTCACTATAGAAATTTTAGCAAAGATTCCAGTTACATTTCATAAAATTATATTTTCTTGCAGGTAGAGAAAAGGCAATGCATGGCCTATCAAAGTGCTCAGCATCAATCCTTTAATCTCTGATGAATAAAGTTTGGAGAAGGTTCAAGATTTACAAACATATGTATATTGTATATGGCTGCACCAACTGACAACAAAAATCAATCTTCGTTGTTGTTAAAATGGTTAGTTACATTCTGTTATGAAAAAATGTGAAAGGCTAGGGCAGAATGCAGCCTACAGCATAGGCTGGTATTGATGAACTCAGGATGATGTCTTAACTGCCACAGTACATCCTATGTATCATGAAAGGTAATTTCTGCAAACATTAATACTGGGTTGGTGGGGAACGTTCGTGATAGCGAGTAGCGGAGAAGTGTAAGCTGTATTAGAGGGCCTACCTGTAGGAGTTTTAGGATGGCCATCTCATTGTACATCCGGCTGTTCTCGTGTCCCTGCTGACTGCCGCGCTGTCTCTCGTACCCAGCCTCGTTGTAGTATGGCTCCCCGACCAGAATCAGACCTGAAACCAGAACTCGGCTTTAGTACAGTGCCACTACCAGAACAGACCTGAAACCAGAACTTTGTATAACCTCCGATTGGTGCATGAACGTTCTTAGCTCGAATAACAAGGCATGTGATTGGTGCATCAGAGTCTTACCTTGTATAGACACGAGCACCTGTAGGATATTGGAGTTGCTTGTCCACATTTCACTGCCCTGTAAAAAATTAACAACATCAAAACTTTAAACTTACAGTGTACCTAGCGCCACAACTGTCCGAGACAGAAATAAGAAATTATAGGGTTCCAGGTGAAATCCAGAAAACTAGTATTTCGGTTTATCATCTAATGGAAAGTTGAATATGGACATTATTTACACTGTTTTTGCCATTTGTTTCTAAATAATATGTTAAATTTTGTCAAATATTATGTGCATACAAATAAAATAATACCGTATTCAAGTATGCAATTCAAGTACGTTTATGAGAACATGGAAGTATACAGATATTTTGTGTATCATGCTACTTTGCCTGACTAATAACTATGCATATTCGGAGCTAATTTCACATGTCATTTTCATGTGACGTCAAACTACTATTTATAAATGCTACTGTATGGAAATAGTAAACAAGATGACAATTATAAACGGAGACTATGTGCTAATGGACTAGATTTAATATATTCACAATTTGTAATAAAAATGAGAATTGTTTTTAAAGTTGTTGTTTTCCTTTTGTGTATTTATCAATGAGTGATGTAGTTTACAATTTACTGACCTGCATGTATTCCTACACGTAACATTAAAATGTCGATTCACACGTTGATGTTTTCTTCTTATAGAGAAGTATTTTAGCTTGACATTAGATAATAAGGAGATTATTAACCTTAGATATAGTCTATATTATTTCACTTATATCACAGCTTGTCAGTTTAGGGCAGGAGGAAACCCGCAACTTCCGTAGCGCTGAATGTTGCAGTAAACCTGTGGGCACCGGCTGGTACCGACAAGACCAAGGATGATACCTGTATTGCCACTCTACAGACATCGTATCCTATCAATATCGCATCAGAAAGGTAACTTTCGCGAACATTGATGCTGGGACCCCGGGGCGGGATTTGAACGGATGATACCGTGCTTCAGAACCGACTGCAATGAAACGTTGACCACTGCTGCAGACTCTGGTGTCTGGTTCTACCACAACGCATTCGAAATTGGGATGTTTGTCTCAGAGAATGAATTAGTGTTTAATGTTGCAGCGGGAATGTTTCACCCATATGCAAATACGCCTTCCAAGAGAGATACATGTCTGACAAATCGACTGCCTTCTAAGAGGAATCTGTGTCTGGATGAGATGGCGGACATTGCGTACCTTTCCTGACCAGGTTCCGAGCAGACTGACGCAGACCTTGCCGTCGTCGTACAGGTTTGGGTTGAGTCGGTCAGAGCAGTACGAGTGGTAGTGGAACACGGGCGGCGAGTGTGGGTAGTCGTTCGGCAACTGGACGTCGAAGAAAAACAATCCGTCCTCATACGGCGTACGTGCTGGGCCCACCACCATCACCGAGTACAGATCCTGCACAGAGAGAAGACGTACATATGCACAGTGGCCGAGTCAGCCAGCGATAGATCGCTACCAGTTTATCCGTACAAAATAGACGTTTTGCATTAATATGAATTTATATAACAGTGAAAGACCAAGATTTTCTCAATCTGAGAAAAGTGAGATTATCACTGCAGCGACAAGAAGAGTGGAAAGAACACTGCACTATCATCTGGCCCTATGGTCACTCTCGGATGCATCAGAACCACACCACAACCAACCCCCAAAACTCACCATTCTGTTTTCAAAGCTCTTGACAACAATACCCTCAGGAAGGCTTGTCCGAAGAAGTTTCAACTGAAATTGCAACAGAACACAAATTGAACAAGAATTCAACTAAATCAATGTCTGACCAAGTTCTGCTGAAATTGGAAAAGACTTTATTGTCGATTATCGTGGGGAAATAGTGACCAGAACACTGTCAGGTTTAAAAATTTGTTGAGAAAACATATTTGTCAAAAATACCAGAGAGGTATTCAGATATACAAATAGTTATTAAAAATCAATTTTTAATGGAAACACACTAAAACCAGGAATCAGTCTAACAATTTTAATTTAAAGACAGAATGCTAGTTTCAGGCATCATAGTGAAAATTACAACTTTTAGTGCCGCCCAACTTGTGTAATACATGGGATGCTATTTTCCACACTGCTATATGGTACCCGTGGGAAACATTGTGGCTTTAGCTGTAGGAGGTAGGTTAGTGTATGCTGACGTCAACTGGTTTCACTGGTGTAAAAATAGTTATTACTACCGTATGGTGCAACCATTGTTTCGGTTTGGTTGATTTGAGGTTTAAAGCCACTTTCAAGATTTGTTCACTCACATCATGGCTTGCATGCATTTGTACTGTTTGTACTATTCTGGATTTCCACCAGTTTTTTTTATAGTGCTCACTTGGAATATCACATGCTGCAGATGGAACATGGATACCCCACTCAGATACAGCATACTGATTCCGAGCCGACCAGTCCTTGCTTTACCCCTTTTATGCTGAGCACCAAGCAGGGGAACAACAAGTACCATCTTTTAACGTCTTTTGGTATGACGCGACCGGGGATCGGACCTGCGACCATCCAGACTCTGGACCGACGCTCTAACCATTATGCCACGGAGCTGGCCATTGTTTCGAAGACGATACCAACGAATACATCACAATAGAAATAACCTCCCACAATTAAAGCCGTCATATGTCCCAAGGGTACCACAAAGCAGAGCGGAATACCATCTAATGGGTTGCCCATGAACAATGCCGCTTAAGACGTGGAAGTCTGCTGAATGCTGTCGTTCGTGGATATGTGCACACACATACCTCCTTCCTCAATGCAGACAGGAACCCGCGTTGGTCCGATGGTGCGTGCTCCTGTAGGTAAAACTTGTGCGATGACAGAGCTTCGCTTTCAATCTGGAAACCTGCAACAAGATGGGCACATTCGTTGAGATCTCGCTTGACATTCCTCACCTGTGTACTGAAGGCCATGGGAAATTGGATAACGAGGCCACTTTCACAAAGGAATTGTAGCAAAAAAGCTGCCATTAATATTGTAGAAAAACGTTTGAGAATTTGTTCTGAGAAAGTTTTAAAACATATTAGTGCATTTTGTGGAAATATCTGACATTTTTACACTACATGAAAATTTGTTTTAACGAATTGCAATAAAAATAATAATTTTGGTTTGTTCTTTAATCATTGTTAAGATATAGAAAACAAATTGTATTTTTTAACTTTGCCAACTTAATGATATTTTACTTGTTTCCTTGATCCATCTTTTGACCACTACTGAAATCCCAGGTTGTCCTACACTAAAACTAACTGCGGTGCTATAGTCACTTTGTGAAGATGCACCAGTAATTCAGCCATAGCACTCTACCTTTAGTGGGAGTTGTAGAGTTGGCTTCTTCAGAAGACTCCACTTCTGCAGCCAACTTGAAGCCGGCTTCCTGCAGCTCCAGGCTGGGCGACGTCATCGTGGAAGTCTCCCTAACATCCTCCTCCATACTAGTCGCATTAGATGTTTCAGTGTCTGTGTCTTTTGACGTCTCTGTATTCACGGCTTTAGACGTCTCTATATTCACGGCTTTAGACGTCTCTGTGTTCATTTCCTTAGATGATGTCTCATTCCTCAAATCTGTAGATGTGGCCTTAGATGTCACCTGGCTTGTGTCTTTCGATGTCTCCTTGCTCTCCTTGCTCATGTCTATCGATGTCTCCTTGCTCATGTCTTTCGATGTCTCATGGCTCGTGTCTTTAGATGTCTCATCGCTTATATCTGTGGATGCCTCCTTGCTCATATCTGTAGTTATCGCCTTAGATGTCTCATTTTTCACGTTTTCATGCTCCTTGCTTGTGTCTGTGGATGTCTCCTTGCTTGTGTCTGTGGATGTCTCCTTGCTTGTGTCTGTGGATGTCTCGCAGTTCGTCTCATTTACCGACTCTCCCATGGAATCCTGATCATCGGTCTGGGAGGCGCGATCTCTCACCTTGTCACAGCATGGAGCAGCTTTCAATTCGTGGCACGACTCATTACGATGGACTGATGCCTGACTTTTAGCCGAGTCAGATGCCGTCATCTCTTTCCCTTCCATGTGAAGGCCAGTCGATCCCAATTCAGCATTCTCAGATTCTGTTTGCGTTCCGATGGGGTCGGCTTGAGGTGAGACACATTTTCTCCACCTGGTGTTCATCTCTGACTGGATCTTGCCCATCAGAATATTGAGTCTTCGGCAGATTTTCAAACACAATTCTTTGGCAGTTTCCACCGCGGCTGAATCGGAACTGTCATCCTTTCCGCCCCGAGGATCTGCGGAAGCTCCGGAAACTGAGTCCAACTTCTCAGAACTATTTCCAGCAGCATCACCACCTTGAGCAAACGCTCTATCACAGGCAGGGTCCGAGTTTGACACTTCAGTTCCGGAATCGTTCGAGGTATTCGAGTCGTCATCACTTTTCTTTGAGCATTCTTTTGCACGCAAGCTTTCTTTCAAGTCCTCTTTAGAGGGGCTGTGCAGTCCGTTGATGAAGCTCTGACTTTGTTCCTGGTCCTCAACGGAGGACTGGTCCAGCTCCTCTCCATGACCTTCATCCCTCACCCCCTCCGACAAGCCGTGGTGCCACGACTGGAACATCTGCTCCAGGTGCCGGGCCAACTTCCGCGATTTCTCCAACTTCATCTCGCGCCGGACATCCGAGATCAGGTCCAGGATTTCGTCCTCATCGAAGAAAGTCGACTTGAGGATCTTGTCCAGGTCCTTGCAGAACTTGAATATGCGGAGGATGTCGTGGTAGCAGGTGCTGACGTTGGAGATGGATTTGTTGTCGAGGCCCAGGAAGAGGGACTCCAGGTTGTTGAGCGCCGTCTGAGCTCTGTCCAGCAGTGTGTCCAGCTCGGCCTTCTTGTGGGAGCACAGCATGAACAAAGACTTGTCGTTGGCACTGAAACAGATCGAATCACATACACATCAATTTACAGCTGAACCGAATAGCAAAAATTATATTTGAAAATTCGTTTGTAAATATTCCATTTGTATTCGAATATTCATTTGAAACCGTATCATAATATAATCTGCTACAAAGTCATACTGGCAACATATCGATAAAAAAAATATATATCATCATACATCTTGAATGTATGGTCAATAAATTTCCATTGTTGTGTTTTCTGACTAGATATTTAGCAGTAACATTGAAACAAGAAGGACTCAAAGGTATTACGGAAAAACAATCTACAAATGTTCATATATTCATTTCAGCTCTATATTATTTCCCACCATTGACCGGAGCTGTTCAATGTCTAAGAAAAGATTACATTGTTGTACGGTTTGATGCTGGGCTCTGAATGTTGGTATATAAAATAACCAACTTCATAATTCAAGGACATTATAGGCTCTTCTTCAGGCGATGGTTGTTTTTCAAGGCATTTTTATGATGGCAAGAAGTGATCATATAAAAGGCATACATATCGTCCATTTAAACATGTTATGCATTAAAACATGACATTGTAGGATTTTGTTTTATTTTGGTATGTGTACCAAATGGTAATATTCTATTAGGGCTGCATACCGTTTGAAATTGTTCCGTAGATGCCAGGAAATCGTATTTCATTATGCTTATATTAATAGATTTCCGAGAGCATGCCTCGATCGGAACCAATAAATAACTAATAAGATCATAGGCCATCGGCATTAAATATCCATACCGATTTGAAATATGCATCTTAGTACATTAATATTAGATGTAATACGAAGGATATTTCTTCATAAATATATAGATTGAGATCAACTCACCCTCACCCCCCACCCCTGCAAATGGGCCTATATCCGCCAATGAGCTAGATGTATATTTGCAAGAATCCAAGCGTTTGCGCTTCAAAATGCCTCACAAAAACATCAATGATGAAGATAGCTTTTTTTCCTGTCGATATTTTTGTTGTCTATATTTTGAAAATTGAACTTTTGAACAGAACTCTGCCTAATGATATCCTCAGGGTCAATGTCCGAGATAGACAACTCACCTGTTATCCTCGGGGGTCTATGTCCATGGGAGACAACTCACCTTATATGCAACTCACCTGATATCATCGAGGTCTATGTCCAAGGAGGCAACACACGATATCCTCAAGGTCATATATATACACAAGGGAGACAACTCACCTGATATCCTCAGGGTCTACATGCAAGGGAGTGAGTGAGTGAATTATTGTTTTACGTCACAGCGGGAATCTTTCACACATACGTGATGATTCACATGCAAGGGAGACAACTTGTGTAATAATCTCTGGGATCTAGGTCAAAGGGAGACAACTTACCTGATATCCTCGGGGTCTAGGTCCAGCTCTTCTTCATTCTCAGTCTCCCAGGAGGTGTCTGTCTCGGAGGTGGACTCTGTACTGCTGGAATCCCACTCGGAACTACCGTACTCACTCGGCTGTCAATGACAAAGTCACACAGAAATATCAATTAGAAAGCTGATAGGGTTTGCAAAGAACATGGAAGTTTCTTAATATGTGCCAATTGTTGGAATTTCAAACACTTTGCATTGTTGCTATAAGCATCTTCATCAATATAGCTGATCTGGTCGGTCACTTTAGTACACGCAGTCATTAGATCTATTCTAAACTGTGAGTTACTGTTTTACATCACAGCGGGAATCTTTCTCCCATACGTGATGATCTAAGAATTGATGATCGTCTATCTACATAATAACAAACAATTTGAAAGTGTTGGTGACGAGGAAGCAGTTACATGGCAAGGAAAACATAGACATTACCAATAATTCAGGTACACATGGTCAAGCCAGAGATATCAAACTTACGTCATCGTTGACAATGTACAGCTCCTGTGGATAGCAATTGGTGAGAGAACCATCTGGCCACTTGACTGTTACCCCATTGCCACTGTCCAGTCGGTAGACTTGACCAACAGCATGCAGCTCTAGGTCCTACAGAACACACACAGATCTCAGTACACACTGCCAGAACACACACAGATCTCGGAAAACACTGCCAGAACACACAGATCTCAGAATACACTGCCAGAACAGAAAGATCTCAGAAAACACTGCCAGAACACAGATCTCAGAATACACTGCCAGAACAGAAAGATCTCAGTAAACACTGCCAGAACACACATAAATCTCAGTAAACACTGCCAGAACACACAGAAATCTCAGAAAACACTACCGGAACACAGCGATCTCAGAAAACACTACAGGAACACACAGATGTTTACTGAGATCTGTGTGTTCTGGCAGTGTATTCTGAGATCAACATATGCATGTGTAAGTGCCACTGAGTGGCTACAATATTGCTGTGAATCTAATGTTGGCGGGTACCTCGAAACCACCCACTCTGATGACGCTGTGTCCGGGGCGGAACTTGTAGTCCGGGTGATCCTTGATGTCGTACACACTCACCTCCTCCTTCTCCCCGAAACCTGCCGGCCTGCCGACACAGAGTCACATGTTAATACAGAGGACTTTCATATATTTCCTGATTAATCAATATTGCTGCAAGAAGATACAAACTTCTGAGATACAAACTCGAACCCGTGGGTTTGTAGTCCGACAAAACCACTGCACCATTCAAAGATGGTCTTGGATTTATTTGTTGGCCATGTTCTTGTGGACAACAAAAAATAAAATTATCACATGATCAATTATGATAAAAAAAATAGTCATAGCCGCTTTAAATTTAAAAAAACATCCGTAGTGCTGAATGTTGCAGTAAACATGCGAGCATCAGCTGGTACTGACAAGACCAAGGATGATAACTGCATTGCCACCGCATCCTATCAATATCGCGTCAGAAAGGTCGAACACTGATGCCGGGCCCCCAGGGTGGGATTTGAACCTGGTAGCTTGGCTCCGAAGTCCAACTGTTTTACCACTGCGCTACCTCCCGTGCAGCAGCTTTCAATCAAACATTAGAATATTGTATATATGGTAGGTTGCGAGCAATGATAAATAGATTTCTGCGAGAACATCATGTTGTAGTGTATACTAACGTAGTTGTCTTTCCCACTTCATACGGCTTCATCCATTGGACAACACAGGTACGCTCTCTGTGGTCACATGACACCACCAAACCATAGTGGTTGCCATGGGAATTACCTACAAACACAACATATACACTAGAAATACAAACACGCATGTGGAATCTGCTTTACAAAATGATGTGTGTGTTGGTGCAGGGTATGCAGTACACTACAACATGAATGGATTATTTCATCCCACAACTCTGATATTAGACAGTATTCAAACTAGTGAGTGTGCACCAGCCACATCAGTAAAACACACAGAAATCAGAAAGCAACAAAAATACAGCAATTTAAACAAAGCCAACGAACCTTTGCCATCGATAACGAAATCTCCCGGAAAGTATTCCAGTTCATCCAGGTGGTGAATAGGATAGAGTTCCGGAGACGGAATGCCGTCTTCACACGTTCCGTCCTGTGGAAGAGAATCACAAGTGGTGGATAGAGTTCTGATTATCGCTTCTACTAAGAGACCATGGATAGATAAATATACAAGAACTATGTATCCCATCAGGGCTACCTCTATGGTTTTATATCCCGAAATGACTTCCAAATGTAATCGCCAATTATAAACTACTAATCACATGCTCTCTCACTGGTCTACTACTAATCAGACCATCAAGAGCATGGATGCATTCAGGCTGCACTACATTTCACTACACTACGCTACCTTTCTACTAGTAGTGACTGGCTGAATGGGTTTGAATGAAAATAGCAGGAAATTGGTTTGGGCATGCATCGTCCATTCAATTCATGCTTTGGGTTTTCCCACAAAACACTAAAGGGTCTAAACCCGTAGTGAAAAGTAGTACGACATAGTACTACATATGCTGGCTGAACAGCTTCTGTAACACTACATATAAATAGTACTATGTAGTGAAAAGTAGTGCAGCCTGAACGGACCCCAGGCCGACGGGGATCTCACCTGCCAAACGATGGAAGCCTTAGAGTATGTGTAGCAGATCTCCACAGCCACCTTGTCTCCGACATTGATCACCTTCTCAGAAAGCTGGACCTTCTGCCGGGTCCGCCGCCCTCTGACCTTCTTCATGGACTTGGTGGCGAGGTGAGGGGCACGCTTGGCTGTCTTCTTTCTCTTTGGACTGGACCCAGAATGAACCGACGTTTGCGAATCGCAGTCAGAATCAGACGCGTCCTTGCCCTCTGCGCCGTTCCTCGCATTCCCATTGGTGAGGGCTGGGGGTGTGGCTTCTGCCGGATCAGGACCAGATACGGACTCCCTCGGGTTCTGGCAGTCCTCGCACTCACACTTGTCTCCGGAGGACTTGGTACACGGGAACACGGTGGCAGTGGAGTACTGGTGGAGGTCGTCGGCCGACAGCCCACACACCACCGGCGGCACAAACCTGCGTCTGGGCGACATTGTGTCGATGGTGTCACTGGCCTTGACGGTGTAGTACGCTTTGTCTCCTATTTGCATACTGCAGTGTCCGCACCAGTCTAAAGCCTGTAGTCTGAAACCAGGCGATTGGAGGATAGTTTCACGGTCTGTTTATGGTGCGAGAACACTTGCCACAACCATATGGGCTAGGTCAGTAAGTGAGTGATTAAGTCGCTGCGGGAATCTTTCACCCATTTGAGACAATATATGGGCTAGGGCCCACATCCGACATACTAGATAGTAGATAAGGCAAGGATGGTAAACTGAATACTAGGCTTACAGAGACTGACCAATCTTCCCACCATACAAAATTAAATTGCACGATAACTGTTGATTATAAATACTCGTTTGACAATATTACCAGAATGTATTTGACCCCAACTTGCTGACTGTGAACATGCAATAGCCAGTGGGTTAGTTATTGTATAATGCCACTTCCAGTAATATTTCAGCCATGGGTAATGCCATGACGAAGTTACCTACTGATTGCATGACACTCAAATATCATATCATTGAAGAAAAGTTACATTTAATACCAACTGCAAGTACCAACCTTTTTAGTGCGTCTCCATTTACTATTCTGTCCGGTGGTGTCATTTTGGCTAAAGGGTTGGAAACCTTTGAAAAGCCTCGACACAACCAGTGGATTTCTACATTTCGAGTGACCACCTGAAACAGTAACAGTCATCGTATGTGGTACAAGAGCAGCAGCAACAGCACCAATAATGTATTTACATAGCACCTAATCTCCAGTGTATAGCTGCTCACTGGCGCTGTACATAAGAGATAGTCCAACAGTCATAGGATTGTTTAAAAACTGTTTGTGATTCATAGATACATTACTAAGTACAACAGTTAATATGGTAAAACTGATTATTTTTCAGCGTTTGAAATCTAATACAAATGTAATGCTGCCAGGTAAGATAGATACGCTGTCAGGGTTTGCCTCTAATGAAAATATGTTCCTGGTCAGCGGGGCCAGCAAGTTAAAAACGTTGCTGGTCCTGCTGGAAAGTTACTGGTCCTGTTTTTTATTTGTGTAATATTTAATCAAATTAATCATTATAATTGTTGAAATTCTTAATCAAATTGGAAATGAGATATTTCATGGCATTAGTAATTTATTTTGTATAACATTCCCAGTCAGTTACTACACTAAGTCTCCTTACACATCAGAACTTAGATGTTTAGAAGGTCCACACTTTTATTCTGAATCTGACACAGCTGAAAAGACGGCAAAGGTGGAGATCAGGGCCCCCTCTATTTCATCGATTTGCTGAGCCGGGGATAGGGATATGGTTAAGATTAGCACAGACATAGATTTGCATCTAGCAACTACATGATCTTTGTTTTTGTGATGATAACTCTTTTATTCATGGAAATATCCAGGCTGTTCCATCAGCTGGCCACCCGCTGTTACGTAAATTACAATGGGTAATGGCCAATCTCATCAAAACAGAACGTCGCTGAATAAAGTACTACAGATTAATTACCACAAAAATGGTATTCAAAATTGATTTATTTGGTTGCAAAATTGCATCCTAGAAGTCTGTGGAATCATGAAATACATTTTGCGACAGATTCGGCCAAATTTAGTAATAAAAGGAACGGGACCCCTGATCTCCACCTTTTCCCTGAAAGGTTCGATTCAGAAAAGAAAGCATCAGAATCAAACAGTCCACTTCAAGTTCAAAATGAAAAATTGCAGACTATAATATTTTATAGTAGATAAAGTGTCTGTGTATTTTCGTTAGCTATCGTGACGAAACATTCTCTGCTTGCTAGCTGCCTAAACTAGCGATGATTCACATAAGATGCATCGTGATTGGTCATGATGCATGATCTCAACCAATCAGGTCACGTGTACAAATAGGTGTATAAATGGCTGCGTTTTAAGTAGACATTTGTACTGTAACTCAAATAACTCAGGTTTAGAGTGTGATTTGATTGTCTAGCGTAATTTAAACGTAGCAAATGAAATTGCACTTTGCGTGATTACTAGTGCATGGGGGCAATGATGACCTGCACAAATATACTCGGATCGCAGGACCACTAACTTAATTTTCTTGTCAACCCGACCTCAAATCAGTCGGGCCGAGGGACAGACGCTAATTTTGAACACTGTATGCTGTCAATGATTAATGTAAGATAACATACGCCGAGGGAGAGTTACCAGCCGCGATAACATTAACACTAAGAGTTCGTGCAGGAGGTATGCTATGGTGCACGGGAACTCCCACAGCTACGTACGCACGACTGCCCACGCAGACCCACATACCGATTCTACGATGACGTAGGGAACAGACATCCGTGGCTTGCTGTCGACAACGGCCTTGTTGTGTGCCGGGGTGGAATTGATCCACTTAGCGTCACCGAGATCCTGCATCATCCCTTTGAGCTCGCGCCCAGGATACGTGTCGGTGTTACAGAACTCTGTGTGCTGCATAAGAAACAGAAATATCAGCATCTCTCCAACAAAATAACATCTACATATAACAGTAATAATAATTATAATAATAAAAAAAACTATAATAATAATAATGAATGAATGTGTGCTTTACATCACAGCAGGAATATTATATGTGAGGACTACAATGTTATTTAAAATAATAATAATAATATAATAATATTTATTATTTTTATTATTTAATATTATTATTTCGTGAAAGATTGTGGGTAAAAGATTCTCGTCACAGAAGAGCATACATACCCTTCCTCGCTTTTCCAAAATATCCTCAAATCCACATAAATCATCATCACTAATAACACACCTGGAAGTTAAAAGCAACGTCAATGTATTACTGTTGTGTATATATTTGTTTCATAAATAAAAAAAATTGTATTTCACTTGAGAGGCTACATCTGCAGTGATTAATGTGGCAGTAAACCTGCAAGAACCAGGCCCAAAGTTTATGAAAGTTGACAGTAAGGTATGAATACCAATGGCCTGCATTTCACGAAACGGCTGAACAGTTCAGTCCGAGCCTAAATTAAGGCATACGCCATAAAAGTATAGCGGTAATTGACGCAAACCTCAACATAGGACCTGACTACCGGTACAACTTTCACGATAGGCAGCCCTCAAATGGATTCTAACTGAAAGTCTGACCTGGCTCCGTCTGGGAATCGTAACGTAACGTCCTCATTGACAGCTTCAATCCTCCCAACCCAAGAATCAAGGGTCACTTCCCCAGCTTCAAGGTCAAATTCCTGCAAATACAACTTATACTTTACAGACCTGAGCTATGTACATGATGTGCTATATACAACTGGCGAAATATTGTTAAAGTAATTGTAGTTGTTTAGGAAGAAAACTTTCTAATAATCATATCCTATGGCTAAAGACAGTAAAGTGGTAACTAAATATTATGTTGTTTTATTTTAAAACTGAAGAGTTAAAATTGCTCAACCTGTAGGCAATATAGATCATCACGGATCTGAGAATATGTATACCATAGTATATTTACCTTCTGTATTACACTTGTGGCAAAACACACAGAGTAATTCATTAATTAACCTGATTAATCCAAATCCATTCCTATTTATAACCAATACAGAAATCACCCAGGGGGGCTATAATTGAATTTTATTTCTAGTCTTAACTAGGATGAATTATGAACATGTTGAGAACGCACAAACAATTCTTCAAAATAGGAGACTAATCAACACAATAATGATTAATTATACTCCACCAGTCTTGTTATGATGTAGTTAACAACATAAGAGTGCATACAACAATACAATCTGGAGTCTTAGCACACTGTAGAATGACAGGAGTATGATTAACAATTGTAACACATTTAGAATATTTCTAGCAATGTGATCAGTCAAGAAATAAAATGTTCCGGGATGAAATATCATTAGATCCTGGAACCGCATCACGGTGTAGTGATACTGATCGTTACTGATTTTACTATATCGCTGCCGCAAGTAGACTTCCACCTTGGAGAAAATAATGAGGTTTTCGGTAACGAATTTCAAGAAATGGATCCTGTACTTATGAAATTTATCATAAATAATTAGTTCAAGTTGGATAAATATCATAGTTACAGTTGTCATCCAAACATTGAGTATGCCATAGCTTATGCTATCAGCTGACAGTGACGTCATTAAAGATGACTTAATTCAATCTTATTACAGTTGCCGTTTCAAGGATCCCAGCTAACTTGGGCGCTGATAATTGATGTAACAAAATTCTGATTGTTTCGAGTCGCTCATTTCAATCTTATGAATCAGATTTTTTCACCACCATCATTCGTGCAAGCAAGAAAGATTTCTTCTGTAAAATGAACTTAGGTGTGGAATGTGTTACACTGGAGATACATATATAGTGTTTTGAAATTTGCAGATGTTATTGAAATTCGACAATGGCAAATTTCATTTGATCCCGACCCTCCTAATTAACAATTCAGCCGCCATTTTGTAGAAATTGTAAATCTTGTCAATTATCTTTTCACAAATGTAGTGTTCTGTCTCTTTACTTTCAAGAATGTACAATTTTGAAAGTCATTAATTATTGGATTGAATTTCCTTACTTTGAGTTTGTGGTTACCTGTATACACTTAGTTAAAACATATTTTATTCAAGATGAACTGGATAAGTTATTACGACTTAAATGAAAACCGCTTCAAGAGGAGGGAAAGAAAAGATGGGTAGAGAAGAAAGATTAAGAA
The DNA here is from genome assembly GCA_032361225.1 of Lepetodrilus schrolli. NCBI lineage: Eukaryota > Metazoa > Mollusca > Gastropoda > Lepetellida > Lepetodrilidae > Lepetodrilus > Lepetodrilus schrolli. Next base: position 23,546 of record JAUTBT010008020.1, read on the forward strand.
CGAGAGATACATATCATAGCTAAAAATCATACTCTACTATGGCAGCTATATGCATATTCCAAAGAAAGCACACAAAATTCATCAAGTCTTTTGTAATAGTTCAGACAAAAGTAACTCCACATCCATATCCTGTTCGTATATGATAACATCCTAGTACCAGACAATTTGTGAAGAAGAATTGCTATTCACGAATTGACTGTTACAAGGATGTTATCTGACTTAAAATTCAGCACACATTTCACGTGCGCTTTGTGAGTATGCCTGTTCTCCGACTGGATTGTCACGCACATATCGTGTTCCATGCACGCTGCACGAACACGTCGTTAACCACGTGCTATTGCTGGCTACTGTGACTGTTTCAAAAGACTTGATGAATTTGGGTTGCTTTCTTTGTAGCCTGCATAGCTCAGATGGTAAAGCATAGGACTCGTATTCAATGTGTGAGTAATGGTACACTGCAATTTGAAATGTCCACACAATCTCAAATAATGAATTTCAAAATTGTACATTCCTGAATATAATAAACAGAAAACTGTACATTCGTGAAAAATAATCTACACATTTCCAATGGTTAAAATGGATGCTGTATTTTAATGTGAACAAGTCGTGGAGCGCATACTGTTGCTATGTCCATGTAGCGATTTTGAAATGTATGCTGTATTTTCAGTCAGATAATGTACTTGTAACAGTCTATTCATGAAAACCAATTATTTTTCACAAAATTATATATTATCTTATACAGAAGCCATCTAACTGAAGCTCTGCTAACTGAAGCTCTACTAACTGAAGCTCTGCTAACTGAAGCTCTACTAACTGGGATTGGAGAAAGGTCTCTGCTGTCCACGTTGTAGATGTACTTGTTGGTACCGAGGATGTGGAGGTGACAGGTGACTGACATGTCACGGACGTAACCACGCTGACTGTCCTCATTCAGGATCAACCTCCGCACCACGTCACCAGGCATAAGTGACCGGTCGGCCAGGATGACCTGCAACAGAAAACACCAGGCATACAGGATCTCCTACACTGGGACACTCAAACCAGAACACTTCTATTCCATTTACACAGATTTATAACTAATAATAATAATAATGTGTGCATTTATATTGCGCAGCAATCACACAAGGCATACACTGTGGGCATGTCTGAAGATTAATTGGTGAATGCTCTCTTGACAGAGGTGACTTGCAGATATTTTCACCATCATGATAGTATTCATTGATTATCGAAACCCCAGCCATTACATAATTATTTAATATCCCTCAAATGCCCTGGGATATATGCTTATTCAGAGCTAGGCCTGCAATGATACATTTTCTAACGATGCGATACATATTACAATCCACTGGTCATGGTACAATACCTCAATAATGCGTTTGATCAGAAAAACAAAAAGATACTTTGAACCCGAAATATTTCCACATTGACGATTTGGCAAAGCCAAAGGTGAAGATCAGGGGGCCCCATCCCTTCTATTACTAAATTTGGCCGAATCTGGGTTGCAAAATGTATTCCTAAATTACACAGACAACTAGGCATTAATTTTGCAACCAAATAAATTAATTTTGATGATCGTTTTGGGGTAATTACTCTGTATTACATTTGGCCATTATCTATCGGAAGTTCTCAACGAGTTCTCATCGCAAAAACAATGATTATGTAGTTGCTTGATGAAAATCTTTACATCTAACCCTCATCCAAACATTGAGTAGAGCAAATTGGTCAAATACCGGGGGGGGGGGGGGGGAAGGGGGAGACGTAATCACCTTTGCAAGTCATTTCTTGAGCAGACATCTTAACACAAACAGCATGATAAATTAT
>JAUTBT010008031.1:0-25349 GCA_032361225.1 Lepetodrilus schrolli
ACTTAATTCCGTTCAGGACTCACTTCCTGTGGTACCCCTGGCACACATCTTGCGCAAACAGCCAACCAATGAAATCATTTTCCCGATGAACTTGGTGTAAAAATCTATCCAATGAAATAGATTTTATCATTGTTCTATTTATAGCTCCTAAAGTGTTTGCACAAGTTTCTCTCTGGATGTGTGCCAGGGGTACCACATGAAGTGAGTCCTGAACGGAATTAAGTACCCCTGTGGTTGGTTGGCCCCAAGGTTTTAGAATTAATCAGTATGTAACAAAAGGCAATTTCGCATGAAAAGTAAATTTAGTTCAAATGCTAATAATTATGGCTTCTTATTCGTGTTATTCATGCAACATTTTCATGAACATGTCATAATGTTGTGTTTTCTAATTCACTCAACTAGTACAAATTGTCTGTTATAAACATGTAATTTTATCATTTTATGTATCTACACCTTATGTTACACCTTTGTCAAGTGTTGACAGATATTGTCAATAAATATATTTATTTATTAATAAACACCTGTTTGTTGATTTCAACAACAAAAAATCAATGGAGCATAACAATAAAGCCAAAGTTATTATGATTAGTAGGGATGAATGTCGATGCTGCATAGAAATTAATCAACAAAGAAATATACGGTACAAATAAACTGGATTTAAGTATATCATTCCTTTCCCAGATTAAAATTTTAAAAATCAAGTGGATTCTTCCACGTACTGGTAACCTGCTGCATACATTGTTTGAAACTGCATTCACAACATTGTTTGAAAGCATTTTCCGACATTCACAAAGCACCATTGTTTAACCTGCCTTGGTTCATCACACATCAGTCAATGCTCTAACCATCAGGGAGCAGGGAGATGGTTAAAGCAAACTTCATTATGATGACTCGATCAATACATCAGGAAAGTTTGAGTTCTGTAACAATGTGGTCCACGATATCTGGAACACTCGAGCTGATGTCGACAGTTATGGAATCGTCTGCAATGTCTAATTCTTCCAGAGTGTCGAGTTGGGAATCCAAAAGTGAAGCAGGCATAAAGTGTTCTGACCGTGCTTCCATGCGATGCAGCAAGATGTTTCTATCGCCTACGAGATGTATGAATACAACTGACAGTCCAGGGGTGGAGACACCATGACTTGCCTCCCCTGTCTTTAGAATATTCCGATACGATTTCTTCAGTGCTGAACACGTTACCACTGCATGCTTCTTCTGATGATGGAAACTGCGGACAGATAGAAAGAATATGTGCATTCAGGATAATATGATCCCATGTCAAAAACTAAATATCTGTTGGTATTGAAGACATATTATGGAAATTGGTAAGATTTTTACAATATCTTCTCAAATGCATATATTCAAAATTAGACTTACTCTTTTTTAGTATGATTTAATGCTCAATTCAAAGTTTTGTTCACAAGTCCCTACAAAATTTGAGCTTGAGCATGAAATCGTACTCTAAAAGTTTCGTTAGCTTGGGCCAGACTTACTTGCACATGCACTGCTGGATGGACTTCAACCATGGAATTCTGTCCTGTAAATCAAAATTAAGCGAGTACAGGATTTACACTACAATGTCAGTCTTTCCCCATTGTTTAGATTACACTACAATGTCAGTCTTCCCCCATTGTTTAGATTACACTAAAGTTCTTTCTCCGTTTTTTTTTTTTTTTTTTTAATTGGGAAGCTCTAAAGAGCCATTTTCGAGATTATTTCAATTATTTTACTGGTAACTTGGCTGCAACACCTGTAGCGCAAAGTGTTACTGCAAGCACTGGGTTTGAACTGGCATTGACTCCCAAATCCATGCACTAAATAATGAACAATGGACATACTTCATCTGTAAGGGGAATCCCCTTCTCCATTTTAGATTTGTTCACTGCAGGGTGGAAATCATCGGCATCGGCGAACTCCCAACCAAGCTGAATATTAAAGGCAATCATGTAATGATATTTTACTCCTCTTCAAACATTTTATTCTGTAAAATCATTGCTACACATCAATCTCGGATTCTCTATTTCTGATATCATGAGACATGCAAGACTTGGCTTGGCACGTTTGTAATAATGCAGTAATAATTAACCAAATTTTCCTTTCCGAACCTTCCAGTAAGAGTTGTATATACTACATCATAAGCTGCTATACCGTATTTACCGTAATAATTATAGCAGGAGAAAATAATTAAATTTGGAGCTGTTCGAATTATGAGAAAAATACAAAAATCTTGATGATCTATGTTCATTAATTAGGGACAACCAAATTAAAGAACAAAACATGGTTGTAAATATGAAATGGTAATTGAATAACGGATTTTTTAAAATAAATAATTTTTGTTTTTTAATTGCTTTGAAAAAGAATATTGTAGTTGAATAATTAGAAAAGTATGATTTAAAAAAATTGGTCGTTTCATATTTTTTATGGTCAGATTTTATTTTATATTTGGCATTTAATTTACGTGTTCTTAACTATTAGATGGTTTTAATTATTACGGTAATTACGGTAGTTGATAATATGCAGCAATAGACACGTCCAGACTTTTAAACCATTTGTTCAACTTCACTATGTCCGCATTGCATGTAACTTACATTAAAAGTTTAGTGAACATTAATTCATTGATATTAATATTCTAGAATCTATGTTCATGCATTATCCCAACATACTATAGATGATACATTGATATTCTGGAATGTTCATACCACATAGTATTGATATGCTTTAACATGTCAAACAGAGTTCAAAACTAATCAATCTTCTGGTAATCATGGTACTCACCTTCTTTGAAAGAGCTTCACCAACTGTTGTCCTGGAAATAAATTACATACCACTGTATAGACCTATGATTTCTGAGTGTCAAACATGGCAATATGCAGTGTACAATGAATATAAATACAATTCTTCAATGCTATTGGAAACTGATAAAGTTCCTAAATTATCTCAAAGTACTTAGGAGTGTATCCTGGGACCCCACACCCCAGGTCTCACTTCCTGTGGTACCCCTGGCACACATCTAGAGGGAAACTTGCGAAAACTGCCAAGCAATGAAATAATTTTCCCATTGAATTTAGTGTAAATATTTATCCAATGAAATACATTTTATCATTGTTCTATTTATAGCTCCTAAACTGTTTGCGCAAGTTGTGTGCCAGGGGTACCACATGATGCGAGTCCTGAACGGAATTAAGTACCGCTGTGGGGTTCGAGGATGCGAGGAGTGAGATGTCAGTCATTTTAAATATCTCCTGCTGTTAAAAAACAAATCAAACAAAAAGTCAGGAGACTCAAAGGACCGATAGTAAACATGGCAATTTACTCTCTGTCCATCATGGTGTTATACTGTTGACCTATCTAGTAAAATTCCAGAATGAACATATTTAGAGTGAAGCGATTCATGTTGAACAGGAACCTGTTCAATTTACTATCTGGTCAATTTTGTCACAAAACGAGATGGTCTGGTTTATCAAGGGTTCACTGTACAGGGTCATACAGCACGTGTCTTTATGTTGTTTTAATGAATGTGGACTTGAAGTAAGCCAGTTTCACTCACTGACCAAACCGCTATCTGAACATTCTGCATGTTCTAGGAGTAGCCGATTTTATAACATATCTTTTTTCTTTCTTTTTTTCTTTCTTTACCTTTATGATTGTGTAATTTGGGGGGAGTAAATGGGGGATACATTAATGTGGATTTTGTCAAAATAGCCTTTGCTTGTGTCACAGGACCTGCCCATCTTGGGATTCGAACCCGGGTTTCTGGATTGCGAGTCCAACCGGATACCAGTAGCAGCATCTTCTACCTCACTCTGCTACACTTAAGTAGGAATTATTCTAAAATTACAAATCCTGTAATACATGTCTCACGGTTGCGGTAATTAATTATGACAATTATTATAATAATGATTAATACTTCACAAAAATTAATTCATGATGCAGGGATGATTTATTTTAATTTTTATTATTACCATATTTTATTGTTGATAATTTGTATTATGTATTCAAGTAATAAACCTTCAAATATTCATTATTAGTGAAAATATTCAGTAAAATAGTATATAATCTGCATGTGTAATATATCATGAAATATACACGGAAGTGTATGACTGACAGCCGGTCGGTGTATCTCATATCGATATCACCGGTTCAGTGTCGGTGCTTGTTGCGTCCAGTACATACTTGCCACACCCACAAACTCCCATAACGATCAGGATCATCGCGCTGCAGTGCCTAGAAGTGACACGTGCAGACTGCCGGTTGCCGGTTGCATGCGCCGTCAGTAGACTCTGCTCAAGGCCGAAGGTTCACGTGTACCTGAATACCACGTGTTATGCATTCCAGCCCCCAACATTCAAAACGAGGCGGCATAAAAATATTCAATAAAAGTCATTTTAGAACAAACTGCAAAGCACAAACTGTTAATTGACTACATTAATTAACGGCAAATCACTCGCGTCAATAAGGTACTCCTCGCTGTAACACGCCTAAACGAGCTATCAGGCAGCTTTACCGGGCACCTGCCGTGACCCCTAAACTCTGAACCCTCTGAGTCATGTGACCTGCTTCGCTCCATCTTGAAACTAGCAAGCTTGTGGATTCATCGACAACTTGGATGCGGTAGCTAGAGCCAGCCGTGCTTTCTTCCCTCTCGCAACAGCATCGTTTTGTGTGGATTTTTTTTTATAAAAACCGGATAAAATGTTCCGGAAAAGAAATACCAAGGGAGATGTCCAAACGGAGTACTCATGTACAATTCGATTCATGGATGAATCGGAAGCGATTGATATCAATTTCAAGGTATGTGTATATTTCAATTCCATGCGCCGGTCGTGCAACGCGCTTGACTTCGCGCTGTTTACCGTTTCACGATTGTAAACAAAGGCTTGGCCGAACTGTTTCTAATGAAATTTACATCGCGTCCTTTTTTCCCCCTTTTTTGTTTTGTTTTGTTTTGTATTTGTGATTGGTGCAGTAACAACCCAGACTTTCTTTTGTACTCGTAATAGTCCAACTTTTATAAATGTTTGGGCAGTGCACTGTTACTATTCCAGTTTGTAGCACGATTGGTCAATACTACTGCATTAGCACTTCTGTTCGAAGACATTTGTCCTGATTTGAGGCTTTTCCTAAAAGCCGAAGAGAGCCGAGACTGGAGTTAACCAGCTGTATCTGAGTGCCTGTGTTTGCAGTGGATGTGCTAAAATCTGATAAATGCAAACTGGTTTACGTTAGCTACAGAAAGTGAAGTGTTACGCCTGTTGATCAACTAGGTCATCGGTGGTAGATTTCTAAATGCAGTATTGCATTTTCAAATGGAGTCTAGATGTTATATGCAACCAGTTGATAACTGTCGTTGAGAAAGCTATTATTAACATTCCCACACTTCCTTGTTCACTTTGTGTAATCTAAAACACAAATGATGTAAAAAATAATAAGTTTTTTTTTTAATTAACTGCTAGTCATAACCAGCTAATGTTATACAAAGCTATATCTCCCTTCAATATTACAACATTGTGCATATTTCGCAATCCACAATATTGTATGTTTCAATTACAACATTGTAGGCATTACCATTCGCTAACATAAGTTACAAATACAACATTGTATATATTCATGCCTTCATTAAAACATTGTATATCACTTACAACATTGTATATATCATCCTACACTTGCATAGTATTTTAACTGTATACACATTTATATATCCTGGGGAGAGCTCAAATATCAAGATGTTACCAATACCATCCTATATACAAAACTATTGACACCATAATGAATAAATAAACACATTCTTTCAAATTTGTCAATAATCATCTTATTTTTTCTAAATAATCCTGAAAAATGAACATTAGACTTATGCTACGTCAGATGTAAGATCAAGTGTGTACAGGAGTAGTTTAACTGGTAACCACTCCCCCCTCCAAGATGGCACACCTAGACTGGTGTTCAACTGGTAAATTTACTCCATTTTCTCGCACTGTTCCAGTAAGGTCCGAGTTCAAATCTCCGGTATCTCCTCTGCAGACTAATTCAACTTATGGAGAGAATCGCATCCACAATGCCATGTAGACATGCTAGAGTTTGTTTTCATATTGCATCATCATGATCATGGCAAGGGTGTGGATTTGAAGGTTTTCCACCCACTCTGTAATAAGGGATTGCTATAACAATTATTAATAGTAATTTCCTATGGACTCACTGTAGTCATGGTAGTGTATGTATGACATGTTCTTGAAAGCAACTTACTTTATATATTATTAAGACTTGTAAGTGTGGTGTTAATTCATGAAGAAACCATGGACACATACTTTTCAATTATTTAACCTCCATGGTTCTAGTAGGCTAATCACACTCTTATCTTTCAGCCTTCTCAAAATAAAGCGTTTTTATTACCACTACCTGCCATGCATATGATATACTACACAGCATCAGCATTATGTATGAAGTAGAGCTGTGATGTGAGACTGCATTAGACATGTTAGGCTATATTAGACATGTTAGATAATATTGGTTTCACCTTTCTTTGATCATAGGCTACTGTATCTGCCTCCAGCCATGTATGCAGAGGTGTGATGTTTGTTGATGTTATATGATTATTGCCATTACTCGACATATACTGATAGCCAGTGGTCAGTTACATATACTGATAGCCAGTGGTCAGTTACAGTTGATTATCTCAGGCACCTCTCTCTTTCAGTATCATGCACACATACAAATGTTTTAAAACAAATATGTAGCTAATATTCAGCTGCTTGTAAAATGTTTGTAAACCTTTTCTGTAGAATGTACACAATGTGGAAATGATTATTTATTAATAATAATAATTACTATGTGATGATACCACTTTAAATGTTGCTAGTGTACCTTTCACAAATCAATACTGTCAAATATGCATGTATGTAGACGTGATAGAGAAGAGATATCTCACTATGTTCATGCTGTCCTTGGTTCATGGACATGATGGATACGAGTGTTTTAATCCTGTTCTAGGTGAAGACTGCATGGTGTCAGTGTGTCACAGATTACCTTTGAGATTTAAAATGACACAGTCACTTTCTCACTTTCATCTTAATGTGATGGCAGGTATGGAGAAAATAGTGACCCAATGTAAATCAATAATATATAAATTATATTGATTGGTATTATATTTATATGAAAGGAGCCCCTAAAATTCGTTACCTTCTGTTCTCCAGTAATCTAGACTTGCTTAACTGCTCTAGGGAGATATTTTGAATAGGAGTATTTTGGTGAGAACAGGGTGTGGCACAGACTATACATGATGTAGTCTTACTAAATTTTCAAAATAATTTGTTTTATGTCTTTAATGGACTTTACAAGTTTTGTTGTAGAGGATCAAAATGATGCAAGATTTATGATATCATTACTGTTGTGAATGGAATTTGAGATATAATTCTTGTTCGAAGGACATTTTTAATTCCTAATTTCATAAAACATATATGTTAGTCTCAGGCTTTATTAATGAAATCTTTTGCACATTTTTCTATGACTTTGTCACATTAGACTGATTTACTCACATATCCCATCCAGAGTGTATATCATACAATATGCAGTGAAGTGTAAAGGTAAGGTCAGGTATCAGAGGATATTATTATGCAATCTCAGGTAGACCTGTTTACATACTCCATCATCTATGCTTGATTGCACGTGTCTAGGTTCTCCATTTTAAAGGTGTTGTAGCAACACCTCTGAGCATTGAAGCTTTTCACAATTATGCACGGCTGTTGGCTAGTCTAGACATTTTTGGGGAGGCGAGAACAGTGTCAAAGTTAGAAAAGGAAACGTCTGTCCAGTCTCTTCTGAGAACTGTCCACAATGGACATTGGATGTTGGATTGATTTAATGAGAAGATTCGTCAGAGTGTCACACATACGTTATAATGTTTGTGGGGACTTTCACAATACTCAAAGTCCTACAGTAAACCATATACATCCATGTAGACATCACACCATGATGCCAGAAGTAGACATCACACCATGATGCCAGAAGTAGACATCACACCATGATGCCAGAAGTCTTTAAAAAAATCAATTCTATTTTCATCAGAAGCTTCTTCAATTGAGCACATTATCAAATAGAGTCTTGTGAGGTTGATTCAGTTCTGGAGATTCAGTTGTATGCTGACTATTCAGTCCTAGCAAGTCAGTCCTATGCTGACATTTCAGTCCTAACAATTCAGTCCTATGCTGACATTTCATTCCTAGCAATTCAGTCCTTCGCTGACAATTCAGTCCTAGCTGTGCTAGTAATTAAGTCCTTTGCTGATATTTCAGTGGATTCACTCCCAAGAGTGTTGACATTTCTTGACCTGTGCATCTGGTTCATGTGCAACTGATACTTACATACATCTAACATTACAAAGAATGGTGCTCTCAGACCCTAGTCACAACATATTAACAATCCCAGCAGGAGTCTAGTTCTTCAGGAAGAAACACTGCGACCTCACCTGTTGTCAGTGACCTGAATATTAAATCTCATGCATTTCATGTCTAATAATTGATAAGAAATCTACGTTTGACATTATGGCCAACATGGTCATTGGGCTTCTTACGTAATTGCCAGGTTTTCGCTGTGCACTTGACCACCTTTGCATGTCTGTCCTGTGGAACAGGGTCATCACGAATTCATGCAATTCCTTTTTATTTGCCGCTGTGAAAGTTTATTGCTCTGCTTGGATTCTCTGTGTGGGAGTTTATACCAGGCTCAGATCTCTGGCTGATACAGGCTCGGATCTCAGCCCGATAGTTTATACTGATCTTCTGGGATATTGATTTTCCATCACTGATCACTGGCTCAGGATAGCTGTCATAGTGTGGCACAGATTTGTACGTCTGCACCACCAGAGTTAGGCCATAATTATATATACTGGTGTGTATGTGTACACCATTAGAGGTCTCGGTGGGATTCAAGCTCTTCTATAAATACACAAAACAGCCTATTAAAGTCTGATTTGAGTCTGACTGCTCCTATATTATATCAGTACATAGATAAGCCTGCTGTTATTTCAGCACATACGATCTGCTGCTATTTAATGATTACTTGGTTTGTCAGTAGAAGCCGGTGCTTGCAGGTTTCCTGCACACTATAGATGTTGTAGGTTTCCTCCTGCCATAAACTGAGAAACCATAATATAAGTGAAATAATCTTGAAAGCAGCTCTAAACCTCCCAAAACTTTTTTTAATATTTTGTTCAGTATTCATCACATTCAATTGATACGATTTGCACTCATATTAGTTTAAAAATTAGAATCAACTTTTGCATTTGATATCTGGAGTATGGTACATTATCGGAATGTAAGGATTTATGTTGATGGAATTTCCTGTAATGACTTTTATTAATTAGTACAGATTTGATATAGGTGGCAAGTGGATATCTATCATAACAAAAGTCAGTTAAACATTGCACTTGTAGTGTGGCTGCATCAATAATTCTCCATGTATGTATGTAGAAATATAATTAATACCTTGACAGCATCCATTGATTAGAGTAGTCGATCATCAATAGGTCATCCGTGGTCATTTGTTACACAGAAGGCTATCAATTGAGTAGTGGGCCATCCTGAGTAGTGGGCCATCTGAAACATACATATAAACTGTCCAGGCTCCATAAGCCATGTATACACATCATAATGGCCAGTACATTAGTAGATCTACCTCTTCTTCAGGGTATCCTTTCACAAAGCGCGTTTATCTGCCAAGAGACCATAGAGCTCTCTTTGCAGTGTATTAGCTATCAGCAAAGAGGACATGGTCTCTTAGTGGATAAGAGAGCTTCGTGAACGGATACCCTGGACTTGGATCCAGTGACTATTCTGGTAAGGTAAGGTAAGATGGTATGGTATGGATTTATTGCCCAGAAGGGAATTCTTTTTTACATCTCAGACATGTCGGAGATAACACTCACACATACCATAAAACACATGACAAAGCAACAACGACTTTGTACAAGATTCACAAACTATCATGTTGATGGCATTACCTTTTGATAGTTATTAATTACCTACCAAAACAATGTTGTCAAATTGCTATTTTTATCCTACATTTTGGTGTGTTATTGCAACATCTGGATAGTGTATAGTACAAGCTGTTTCAGTTTTATCACCCGACTTATTGATCACATTTCACCCCCAGTCTGATCACAATACAAACTCTCAACCAATTAGATTCAAAATTGCCGGTACACATGGTAGATATGAATATATATTGCACATTCCATTTTGCATATATATATAGATCTCATTGATTCTCAAATATCTACCAAGTGCAATTGTAAAGAGCAATTTGCTATGGCGCCAGTGGTGTGTGTTTCTACACCCACTCTAATGAAGCTAATTAGGCAGGTTTAATTATTCAGTTCAGCCACCTACTACTGGAAAATGCTACATCTACATTACAAGTGGCAGCCATTAAAGGTCTACACTGTCAAATATGTCATTGAGTTTTGAGTTTTCTGGTTTCCCTCCTACCATAACCAGATCATAATGATGATAAATACTGTTGGGGCAAAAGGCGTAAAGCACCAACTCACTGTTTTATTAAAATGAGTTCATTTTCCTAGAGTCTGTTTCTTGTGGTTGTTGTTCTTGTGGTTGTTGTTTCTTGTGGTTGCTGTTTCTTATGGTTGTGTGTCTACACCTAACACGTCAGACAAGCTCACACAGTGGTAATTGGAAAGCACACACCTGTGAGTGGCTGTCCTGACTAGACTGCCGTTCCAGTGTCCGTGTCACGTGTCAAGCAGTCTGTCACGGATGAGCTGTTGATTCCACGGCGTATTTATACCTGGAACCATGCCTCCTGCATGTTCCTGTGTTTACAGCCTGTACAATTTGCCGTTCCTGCACCAACCAATTAACCCTGTCTTTAAATGGGAGCAAGACAAGCTACTTATATGACTTTGTTGTCTGTGTGTGTCACACCTTGTTCTCACCCAAATACTCCTATTCAAAATATCACCCTAGAGCAGATAAGCAAGTCTAGATTTCAGCAGATATCATATAAATATAATAGCAATCAATATAATTTATATTTAAACTGTTTGCTTTCGCCCTCTGAGACTATGGATAGTCTATTCACTTTGGTAATTGGAGTGTGTGGTTTATTATTTAATACAGTGCTGTCATTGGAGTAGGTATGAGTGTCTGGATATAGCTGTTGTGTTGTACAGGTTGTAGTGTACCATTGTGACATGTACGTGACCTCGGGGCCAGTGGTGACACTCTCCTCGCTAAGTACTTTAAATGCTTAGCATGATGAACATCGCTAAATGACACTATTGTTGTCTGGTCAGTAGGACAGGTATATTAATATTTAAATTATTACTTTTAATAAGACTTGCGGTTTAAAATATTATAAGAGGTAATATGACTGGAAGTTAAATATATGCTTAGAGATAATAAGACTGGAAGTTAAAAATATTATAAGAGGTAATAAGACTTAAGGTTTACAATATTATAAGATGTAATAAGATTCGAGGTTAAATATATGCTTAGAGATAATAAGACTGGATGTTAAAAATATTATAAGAGGTAATAAGACTGTAGGTTTAAAATTTCATTAGATGTAATAAGACTGGAGGTTTAAAATATGTTTAGAGGTAATAAGATTGGAGGTATACTTAACCATTTTCCTGTTGATGCCACCTAGATCTCAAAACACAGCAAGGTGAAGGTTCATTAACCATAATACATCATCAGGTGATCATGACTACAATATATTTGCAGTATCATTTGTTACAAGGTTAAATGAAATAATAAATCAAAACACATTCCATACAGTCAACAGGAACATGTCTGACATTTATAAGTGCCTACATAGAAAGCAGGGTACAGCTTGACAGCTGTGCCTGATTCCAATACAACTGTCACAGCATGATAAGAATGTAACCCCTACTTCCACAAACAATTGCATTCTGGGAGGTGGAGAGGTGAAAGGTCACAGCCCACTGACCAGCTGAAACTTGGAGGTTTCCTTGGGTCTTGGAGTTTGTCACTAAAGTCACAATATTCCATTGATTAATTGATAGTTTTTTTTCTCTAATAAATTGTATCATGTTTACAAACAACCAAAGATTTCAAGGGGATACACATGTACATTTTATTTGTTTGTGTAAAATAGAAGGTCATTATTGACATATCATTATATTTATTATTTTTAGATATAGAGCGGTGAACATTGATGAACATTTCAGAGTCAGTCATGTAGGTTACATACTTGTTGTGGTGTAGTGTGGTGTTGATGAAACCTTTCAACATTCTAACACGCCACTTTCAATAGGCAATATATATAGCTACAGCTGGTGACATTGTTGGCAGCCTTTAATGAACTGTATACATGCAGTATTACACATGTCTGGCTAACAGCGGAAATAGTTTATATTGTGAAATGTATTGACTCATTGCATAGTACTCAGTGGACGTTGGAAGACATCAGTACACAAAGCACACAATACATTCTGGTACACAATGATACACATAGTGCACACTGGTACACAAACTCAATTACATCCATAGCACACTGGTACACAAACTCAATTACAACCATTGCACACTGGTACACAAACTCAATTACATCCATAGCACACTGGTACACAAACTCAATTACAGCCATAGCACACTGGTACACAGAGCATGCAATGGTGTGTCTGTAGCATTGAAATGTATATCATATTGCAAGTCTTTTCTGTAATGTTTTTTTGTTACATCATTCTACATGATAGTACCTGGTTATCCAAGGAGACAAGCCTGTGATTGTAGTTGCCAGCTATAGTAGAAGCTTTGTTATTGTGTTTGCTGTCAGCAGGTTTATTGTTACTAGTGAGGTGACGGTCAACACAGGACAGATGCCTGTCTGGTGTGAGGTTTGTTTCAACATGTTTGGGTTTTCACCTCCTTGGTGTGGCTTCAGACCAGATCATCCCAACTGATGAACACATTTACAATATGTTCAGTGATCACAATTAGGTTTATCCTGGATTGAGGAAATGTCCTTGTCCAAAATGATACTTGTAAGCATTTCCAGGTTTCCATGCTTGTCGTGGTAATGGTAACGGCTAATAGCATTTTGAACATGTTCGCTTCTTTTAATGACAGGACACACTCTGACATACACATACACATTACCAGATACTATCCACCCCATATTGGATTACATGCAACTTGGTTTTAGTGGTTATCAATGACGTACAATGAATAACAGGTTAAAATAATATATCCCACACACCCTGTACAATAGCAGCAATGTGTCTGGCGGTGTTGACAACAACCATAGACAATAAACGCAAGTGCGAATAGCAGAAATACCATGCTTTGAAAGTCATCAAAAATTCTGACTCATGAATGACACATGAATGATATCCTCTGAATGATAACATCTAGAATGGCACCTTCTGTCAGACAATACTCAAAGACCTATAAGCTGCATTCCTGTAGGCAGGGCTTATCAGCAGAAGGTGAAACGGGACCTCTACAACCCAGGGTGTGTTTGTACAAAGTGACGTTAGCCATGTAGTTCAAGTAGCTGGCATGTTAATTCAGTTGGTCCTCCAGATAATGTGTTGGACGTAGGTGGTGGTCCTTAAATCCTGTTCTGTAAAGCTTTGACCACACCGAGTCTCATACCGCTTCGTACAAATGTACCTGGCATTGTTGAATGGAGAATGGAGGAAACCAGCTGTGCAAGGAATGTCGGCTTGTTTTCATGGATACCCACATAACCATAGGTTTCCTAATTGTGATATTAACAATAACAATAACTGGCAATTATTGTGTACACTGATGTGCAGATGTAATCATCATGCTCTGTCTGGTCAGGCAATGTCCACTGGGCACAGAGTGACCAGCTGTGAATACAATGAATGAATGGTTGGATGGAATGCATGTCTTTGTATTGGGAGCCATGGTCAGAACATTTAGCTGTGTTAGATGCAGTGTAGGTTCTCCATACTGGATGTTCATGGTCATTGATTCAACTCTTTGAATGGTGAATGATTTCAATGAGTAGAAGGTTAGCATTAGGACAACTGAGGAAATGAAGTTTCTTACGTATTTGCAGAATTGTATCACTTGTACATTAGTCCTGTACTCTCAGGTGTGTACTGTTATAGAAATAATTAGATCACATACTAGCATGTAATTATTAGTGAATGGACTAGAGTTATTTAGATCATCAGTCGCCCCAGGACAAGATTCTTGATGGTCGTTTTGCTGTTGAACAACCAGATGTCGTCAAGAAACTGGTTCAGCTTCATCCTAAGGCCTTTGATCTGCCACACCTGTGCTGTAAATGTTGAAAATATGTATTTTTCTAATGAGATCTTTCTAATCTCAGAGATCAAGACCCAGGTGTATGAAACGCTAATGTTCCATTAATGTTTCATTAAACCTCCATTAACTACTGCAGCATTACATTAGCATTAAAAGTCAATGCAGTAATAACAGCTAATGACGTCATTAGTTAATGACACATCATACAACCAGTCCAGCTTTAAATAATTGGGAATACCAATCTCTATTTCCTAAAGTCTAGTAACCATGGTAACATGGCAACTACCAATTTGTCAAGATTGCTCCATTAAAGACATGGTCTATGAACAGTTGCAATAGCAAAAATGTATATTTATCTGTTTGAATAACAGTATGCATAACATTATATTATTTCTTCCTATATCTTTTAATCAATCCATTTTCTGTTCTATTTCAAAATGGCTGCTCATTTCTATATTGCATGGCAGTCATCAAGCTGTGTGGAAACCATTTCTGGTCTTAAATCACTTGACATCAAATATTATTTCAAGCTTCGTTGTTTAAGATATGAAAACATTGCAGATCGGTTAGGCTGATATCCTACAGGTAAATGCTAGTTGCAGGTCATCTGCACTGCCTGTGTTCATCTGGTATGCCCTATCCTCACCCTGGGGCACATACCATGTTCTGTCTGTGGGCATACTCCTGGCAGTTTGATGTGGCCTGGGGGAGGTGCATCTTCATTCTCTGGCCTCTGGTGTATGTGGAAGGTGTTGAAGTTGTAATGTTTTCACCGCCCACCAAATCAGATCACATTCTTCTTGGGCAACTGCTTGTCCCCATCCACCCAGCCCTGCGGCAGTCTCCGTCCACCCAGTCCAGCCCCCTCCACACAGCTCTACAGTCCCACTCCACCCAGCAGAACCCTCCACCCAGCCCTGCAGATAGATACATTCCAGTGAGTGTGCATATATCACCTATGCCATTGAGCATGTTGAGAGGCAATAAACATGATATGTATACATATGTACTTATCTGTGAGGTGTCTGTTGTACCTGTGGGGTATACATAGTATTATGTAGTACTATAGTATTTGAGCAGATGTGTAATAAGTCCATTAACAATATACATTTTCTGCAGTGGAAACGTGCTTAAATTCATCCATAGAATTGAATTTGATAAGTGCTATTACTATGAAGTGTACTTACTTATGTAACACATATGTATTGTACCACCCAATCCTGTACAGCAAAAATACCAGTCACATTTTATGAAAGAAAGAATATTAGAAAAGGAGTTGGTTTGGTACATTGTGTAGACTTTTTGTATGATACACATTATCTATAGGAGACTGCATATTGCCGACATATGCATTTCTGTCTTTCCCAGGGTTATCTGGTTGTAAACATAGCCTGGTCCTCTTTACCTCACCCCGTCTGACCCCCAGGCTATGGTCCAGGGGATATAATATATCTCGCTAAATTACCTGGCTGGGTGGATCAAAAACATTTGTTCTCGATGGCTTGAAAAGACTCAGTTATAACTGTTTGATGTCTGTGGACATGAATCACGGTGTCATGTTGCTTCAGTCCATCCTGGCCATTGTGTATGTTGTGTGGAGGTGTGCAGAGACATTTTGCATTGCTACCCCATGTATACACTATCCATTAAAAGGGCCTGTGTCCTTGTATGGCCGTAGGCAGTCAAGGTATTGTCTTCTGGTGGTGACTACTTCACCAGAGTGTTGCTAATGGGGGAAGTCATATGTTGTGTTGGAAAAGTCAGCTTGGATTATTTTCCAGATGGTTTTCCTGGTTATTCTGTTATCAGATGGTCATCCATTACAAGACATCATTCTCTGACAGGGGTCTCAATGTACACTGGGGTCTCAATGTACACTATCCCTTAGTGTCCAGTGTAGGGTGATGGACAAGGAATGAGAGACTGGTCAAATATGTCCTGAGTAATTACAGTCCTAGATACATTTTAAGCTTGTGATTGGGAATAGTTAAACAAATTAGAGGATTGTGTTTAATTTGCATTGCTGAGAGTTGAAGTTTTGGACTGGATGACCAGTGCAGATCAAGGTTGGGTCACTAGTGCCTGTTTGGGAGGTGTCTCACTGTGCAGGTTTGTGGGTAGTGTCTGTGCAGGTGGTTTGTGGGTGGTGTCTGTGCAGGATTGTCGATGGTGTCTGTGCAGGTTTGTGGGTGTGGTCTGTGCAGGTTTGTGGGTGTGGTCTGTGCAGGTTCTAGCAGACAGGACTCTCCAGTTGGACAACACAGGTCTGACTGTATAAACTTGTACGTCCCTGTGTTTGGAATACCTCCACTGTTTACACCAGTAAGGATATGTTGTCTTTGAATTAGAAATCCTCAGTACAAGTGGTTTGTGTAAGATGTGGCATGTGTGTGGGATAAATGCCTCGTTTAACATGTTTATGAGGATATCAGGTCCCTTAGCCAGGCAGGATGGGCTTTTGCATTTTATTAGTTAAGTTTGGAGGTGATATTTCAATTTAGGGAAAAGTGAGATTTTCCCACCTCACTTTCTGCTGTTCAAGTTGGTAATGTTCAAAATGCTTTCCAAAATGTTCATTATCATCATCTACTTTGAGCAGTAGTATTTTAAAGTTAAATTTCAATAAAATCTTGTAGGTTTGGTTCTAAAACTTAAAATACTAAATGAATGAGTAAAGCACTAATTCATTCAGTCAGTAGTTTAACATTTATAACCAAAAACAAAGCCTGCAAGATTTTTTAAAATCTAACTTCCACTGTCTTGCTCACTCAGTCTTAGTAATAGCTTTGGCACTGTAATTCATCAAACATGCAATAGGAAGGGAGCACAGCTTGGCATTTCAATGACTAAGACCTGACAAGGCATCTCAGTCATACTATACTCACATGTTGGATGTTGTGAGGTTGTCCTTGTACACCAGTGCTGCCAGAGTAGGTCATTAAAACTGGCATACTGTGTCCTGATGTTTGCCTTTAATCACTGCAGATATGCAGAGTCTGTGATGGTCCCTACACGAACAGGATGATCCATTCCAAGGGCAGGAACAATGTCAGGAAAACGCCCTATATGAGAATTAATTGTTGGCCAGGATCATGTCAGTGTATGCATTGTCTACTCTGTGCACATTAACAAACAGTACCATGTTATTATACTTTTTTTATATTGGGACTCAGGAATGTTTTCACGGCCTTTTTGTATTTGGATGTAAACCATCTCAAACAGACTGCTATATTTCGTGGTTCTGTAACCATGGTGACAAGGAATATTCAACCTGTATGTGGGCTGGTCGTATCATTTGCTCATCCAAAATACAAACCTACTTTATCCAGCCATGTTGGTGGTCCATGGGTGGGTGGGGCTCGGTGAGAGTTGATTCCCTTTCAGCTACCAGTACATTCCAGCTCTTGCTGTGGCCCTGATTTTCTTCCCTGTAGCCTGTGGGGACCCGGGTTATACCGCAATAGGTCTTCCACAACCCCTTGTGTGTCACAAGAAGCGATTAAAAATGTGATAATCGGTTAATTAAAAAAGAATTACATAACACTTGTCTGATCCAATGCTTTATCATCATTGGATGTGTGGGGGAAAGATTCCCACAATAACTTACTCACCCACAGTGATGTTATGCAACACTTACTCACACTCTATTTTCACAGGCTTAGTGGTATTTAGAACCACTAGTCACAAATGTTATTGATACCTCCTGGTATGACTAAGTGTACACGTGTGGACCTTGGACTGTACAGTATACACCTGTAGTGACACCATGGGGCTTAGGAGTGGTTTATTTTTATTTTTATTTTTTTAATTGGGGTTTAGAACCGCTTGCAAGATTCTTTCGCTTATATCACGGCTTGTCAGTTTAGGGCAGGAGGAAACCCACAACATCCATACTGCTGAATGTTACGGTAAACCTGCCAGCACTGGCTGGTACTGACAGACCAAGGATGATTACTGCATTGCCACTCTACAGACAATATCAATATCGTGTCAGAAAGATAACTTTCACACACATTCAAAGTAGATACCGTCAAAGAACTAACAATCTTTAAAAGAAAAATCTGTTTGAAGAACTGACAAATATTTAACAGTTTAAAGGAAAACTGTAATCCTTACAAAGAAGTAACAATTTTACAAAAAAAGATAACTAACCTTCCTAAAAATACTATTTCTAAAATGAACTGACAATTGCATAAAGAATAATCTTTTAAAAGAACTGGCAATCTGAAAAAGAATGACCTGACAATCTTGTAAACAAATATTTCTATTCTTCAGAAAGTAGATCAAGTCATAAGACTGGTGAGATCAACACCATCCATAAAAAGAACCATTACCCAATGAATCCAATTACCCAAATCAAATTGACCTGGTCAACGGCAGACTTATTCTTGGCCTGTAAGGTCTATCCCATCAGTGTAAGGACATTCCTCCACTGGATTCCTCCCCACAAATCTATGTCTGACTCCTGCCTGACCACCTGGCATCCACTTTGACATTCTGAGGCCTGGAGTAGGTGAGCATGAGTCAGTCACACTAATCTGAGAGTAGGCATGACTACTGTGCTAAGTAGGCGAGACTACCGTACTAAGTAGGCGAGACCAGGATGGAGAGAGAATAGCAGCAGCTAAGTCTCCAATAACTTTATTGGCTGAGACTATATTTAGACTCTTTTACATTGGGGATATTGCTGCTAATTGTAAATAAGTGATCGGTTTAACACTCTATCCTTTTTGTGTATTAACTTCAAGTAATTTGCAATGGAAGCTGTGTGGTGTGTGTATCATACAATGAATGTTGCTGCTTGTTAGCTTCATTGAGTTACAACATGTAAATTAATGAATTGTAAATACAGTAGACTGGCAGTGTCAATGAATCAAGTTCCAGACATCTCACAGACCATCAAAACAGTAGTTACATCTGGTTCTGCGTGGATTTACTGGCAGTTATTGCATAGAAATTGATATATATTGGTTGTAGTGAACATACAGTTACCATAGGAACTTGTATAGATTGGTTGTCATGAGCTGACAGTTGCCTTAGAAACAGATTGATTGTCATGAGTTGACACTGACAGTTGCCATAGAAACTGATATATAGATTGGTTGTTATGAGCTGACAATTGCCATAGAAACTGAATCATTGATTGGTTGAATGGTTGTCATGAGCTTATTTGTTCAGAATAGAAACTGATATACGGTATCATGAGGTTACAGCATCGAAACTGGATTTATTATGCAATGGATGTCATGAGCTTAGTTACCATGGAAACTAACACACTATAGATTGGTTGTCATATGTTTATAGTTACAGAATAGAAACTGATATATAGATTGATTATCATGAGGTTACAGCATCGAAACTGGATTTATTATGTATTGTATGTCATCAGCTTACTTACCATGGCAACTGACGTAGATTGGTTGTCACATGCTTATAATTGCAGAATAGAAACTGATATATGGATTGATTATCATGAGCTTACAGTTTCCAGCATAGAAACTGATACAAACAGAGATTGGCTGTATTTATCATATTCCACAGCAGAAACACTGGGTGGCTTACAATTAGTGGATCTGAGGTCATTGACTGGATTTGCAATTCAGGAATTTATGGCAGTCACCTGACCTTTGGGTTTGGCGGCTATAACAGTATGCATGGTATATATTGGTACTTGCGAGCAAAGGAGTTGTCTGTGCTATTTGTGGATGGCTGTGATGATGGTACAGATTTACACAGCTAACACGGAATAAAAACCCTGTCTCTGAACAACTGTAAATCAGGAAATTAATGCGAGCAGGATATTAATGCGAAATATGCGATTGGCGTATGACCGCATTTAATTCCTACGCATTATGGAAAATAACGAAAGGTGCGTCCGGGAAAAAAACATGAATAGAGGTCGATCACATTTAATTCTTGTCGCATTTATGTCCAAAAGCTTGAGGTCGCATTAAATTAGTGACGCATTAATTTCCTGATTTACAGTATACTGAAGTTACTACCTATCAAAAATCTCATCACTATTATACCAGTCTGCCAAGATGTGCTAGACCTACAAGTGTATTTATTTTTACATCAATAATTGGTTAAGACTATTGTATAAAGTAACCATTGTGGTTGGGCTGCTTGTAACATAATATCTCAATTGAAAACTAGATAACTTAATATTTTTGTTATTCCAGAATATTTTCAACAATATGCTTTTATATTGTGCTATCAAAGATGAAAACAAGTGAATTTATTATTATTAGTTAGTAGTGTGATTTCCAGGGTGTACAGGTTTTTGCAAGCCAAAATTTATCATATATTCGGTCTGTAATCGATCTGTACTAGAAATATTGGCTTGTAAAAAAACTGTATACACCGAAAATCATGCTGGTAAGAAATGTATCCAAAATCGTAATAGATCTCTATACTTTTAAGAAAGCGAACTTGCAAATATTCATGTAGAATGACATCACAGTGATCATGATGTCACAACTTTTAACTACAGCCAAACCGTGGTGTACACAGTTTTTCCAGGACACCTTTCAGCCAATCAAATCACTAGAATCATTGCATATTTTGGATAATGACTTGCATACTATGTTAATGACAAGTTAATGTACTCTACAGGGATACATCAGCTCATGTAATGGCATAGATAAGCTCATACATACAGGTAAGATTAGGAAGATTGGATGAGAAAGGTATCACTTTACCGTTGAGACTCTACACCATTTATACGAATATTTAGTAGATTAGGTACAAGCTGGACCTGACCAACTGTGTTTATATGGTTTAACCCTGTACCTGTCAGATTAATCCCAATCTCTGTTCATTGGAAAATATCAGCGTGCCATAACTTACAAATAATGTCTGGTACCTGTATGTAGGTAGTATTATGGTATTTCTAAGATGAAGAATCTTAATGCACATACCGTACTGGGTAGTACACTATAAAGGATTTGTGTCCAGTTTCACAAACTGATTGTTGCACAGCATCAACTAGTAAAATTACTGCAAACCGTTAGAGCATACAATTATTGTAGTGATACAATTTCTTTGTAAAACTTGATCCAGGTCTCGATCTGTAGCAATACAAGTTCTACAGTTATCGTTCTTATATTATTATTATATGGAAAACAGATTCTATTCACACTGTGCATTTATTGGCGTGTGTTGAGAAGAGTCAAACCATGCAGTGTCTGAGGGTAGGGCTATACTACTGGGTCCACTTAATCCCTATCAGCTGGTGTCAGGAATATGCAGCCTGGGTCAGCTGTATGACACTATTGATCCTGAGGGAGGATGTGGCTAAATATAGCCGGCAACCCCAGAAGGCTGGCTATTTGTGGCTGAGAGAGACCATCAATGTAGCCTGTAGCCATTGACATGAATATCAGCTCCTTCAATAAGTCTTTGTTTGTCATAATCTTGAAAGTTTATCCTGTTGCCTTTGTAGCAGTATCTGCATGATATGCATAATCGTAACATAGTCTTAATATCAAACATGGCTCTGAGCTTTGAATTATTTCATAAATATTATCTTACTATGTGACAAAACGATAATATTTTCAGAATATTGTCATCATCATAAACTCTTTGATTTTAGTTTTTTTCTCTCAATATTTTCTTTCAATATTTCATTCTGAATCTGAATCTAAATCCAAATGCAAATAATTATAAGCTTGAAATAAGCTATTGTTTCAGAGGCTTAATAATAGATATTCACAGATATTTTACAGGAAGTTATGGCGAGGGCAACTCAACTTGTTAAGTATAAGTCCTTTGAGCAGGAAGGATTTGGAACAATGAATTACTACTGTGAACTCTTTCAGGTGTTGTGTAACAAATGTGTGGAAGGAAATAATTACTTGAAACTCATTCACCACATGAAACTCATTCACCACATTCAAGCAAGGCCACATGTGGTGTTTACCTTTTAAATTAGTGATAGAAAGTTATTAACATTCATCAATTATTTGGATTTCTGCTTAATTATAGAAATATCAGTATTGCCATTTGAAAAAGTTGTAATTTCTCCTTCATGTCAAATCATGTTTGCCTAATGGATAGCATTAACGTTTTCTTTCCCTATTCAGTATTTATTGTCTTTTTATTGGGTGCTCCTGGTTCTAGCCCACGTGGGATATGCACCATTTGCACTGATTAACCAGGAAGTTCTGACCTCAACTACTGCCTGTACTATTTCCCTCACCACTATCAGTATCACTGTATATGCTACTACCCCAGTAACTACTCCTACTGATTGAGAAATGATGAGGATACGCCAACACTTCTAGTGGAATATGGAGTGAGACAGGATGTGTGGAGAGGCAATCTAGGGCAATATTGCCTCTGGTCATTCGGTCAGTGCCGAGAGGCAGATCAATAGACAGCAATCAACCGAATCTCATCACTGCTTGTCCTGCCACTGTGTCTGCCTATCAACACAAGTTGTCCGCCCCGAGGGAGCCGCAGGGAGCCAGAGGGGGCTCTAGTCATTCTGTTTATTTGAATATATATTGATTGGTCCTTTCATCCAAGCACTGTTTATGCATGTAGTAAATATCATTACAATTATCATTTGCATGTGTGATTTGGTATTAATACTGTGGTTGCTTATTCTTGAAGTCTAGCACAATATGCTGAAAAACACAAATAATACTGTCCTAATGAAGGTATAACCAAATATGCCAAAGATGTCCTAATGAAGGTATAGCCAAACATGTCCTAATGAAGGTATAACCAAGGATGTCCTAATGAAGGTATAACCAAAGATGTCCTATAGAACATTTATTTTGATAATCCAACAGGGAAATGGTTATAGTTACATGTATCTCCAAAATTTCATATAAATCCAATAGTGCATCAGATACAATAGAAAACCAACATTTCAGAAATGTTATACCGGTATGTAAGTTTTACATTCCTGGCACTGAGTATGCAGAGTCAGTCGGTGGATAATGTTTTGACACTAGGTATCATGACCACTGCCTTCCTATTACCATAGTCCCAGATATTGACATGTAAACAAGCACACCCCTTAGGCCTGCACTGTAGTAATCTAAGTAATCTGAAAGTAACTAGACTGAGGCCATTGGTCAGTTGATAATGAAACATCATCTAAATTCTAATGAGTAATTTGATTGCTCTGATAAGGGTTCTTTGTTGCATATTCCACCACCACAAACTGTTTTCACCATTTGCAGACTACATTTAATTTCCATGTGGTATTTTTCCATTTTGGATGTGAATGTCCAGACAGTCATGTGTACACAGACAGATAGAGCACATCAAATTGCCAATGTCCATGTTTCTGAATTAAGCCAATTTGTTCTGCCTGTTGTTCATCTGGTGCAGGATCAGCCACTTGAGAGAGCAGACAGCTGAGGAACAGGACACCAGTGGTCAGATCTCAGTCTAGTGAGATGTTGTAGCTGTGTCTTGGCAAGTCATTACTGCTGATTGCACATGGCAGCCTGGGTCATCAAACAATGGCAGAACATGTAGAATGCTCCAGTCTATTGTCCTCCCCTAACCATTGCCTGGTACCACCCTCACTGGTATTATTGCTTGGTAGCACTTCATTGGCACTAATGTCAGATATATGACCTTATTGGTATATGACCTTATTGGTATAATTGCCTGGTACCACTTCATTGGTATAATTGCCTGGTACCACTTAATTGGTATAATTGCCTGGTACCACTTCATTGGTATCATTTTCTGGTACCACTTAATTGGTATCATTGCCTGATACCACTTCAATGGTATTGTTGCCTGGTACCACTTCATTGGTATCGTTGCCTGGTACCACTTCATTGGTATTGTTGCCTAGTAACGCTTCATTGGTATCATTGCCTGGTACCACTTCATTGGTATTGTTGCCTGGTACCACTTCATTGGTATCATTGCCTGGTACCACTACATTGGTATTGTTGCCTGGTACCACTTCATTGGTATCATTGCCTGGTACCACTTCATTGGTATTGTTGCCTGGTAACACTTCATTGGTATTGTTGCCTGGTACCACTTCATTGGTATTGTTGTCTGGTATATTCTGGTACCTCCTCACCAGAACCATTGTCAGCATAGTTTTATTTTATCTTTTTTTTCTATATGTGGAATTTGAACGTATCAGGTGCGTATTGGTTTTCTAAAATGGGAAACTGGTTAACTATTAAATGTTTCGTAATTATACTCTTGAGGAATTGCAACAAAAATCAATATGTGGATAGTGAGAGGTTGATATCTTCTCCACGTGGACCTTTGCCAGTCATTTACTAGACCATGTGGACACTGTCAGCAATCCCCACATCACCACATCAGGAGACTGGTGGAGTACACTCTGATATTCCTGTAGAAGTACACTACAGTCTGTTGCACATACTTTTCACTGGTTGCATAACAAAAAACTGAACTGATCTCAGAGAGGAAATCCTACACAGAGTAGATTTTGAGCCATTGCATGGAATCTTTCATAGTAGTAGTACAAAGGCTTACTCAGTCAGGCAGTATCAATTGCTGTGTTGATTCTATCAGATTATGTACATTTATTATACATTAAGTATGGGAAATTACATAATTAATACAATATTTATAGTCAACTCTAAAATCCAATTACGGTTTTCAGACCAACACATGGCAGGCCAGGCTAAACATTCATGTGTGAAGAGCATCTTAATTATTAATTAAATGTTGCAAGTCACTAGTATGTGTGAGAGGTCATAGGTGTATTTTCTCAATCCATAATCATTTTATATTGTGTATTTTTGTTTGTTGGTTAGTTCCAATATAATTATATTGCTTGGCAGTTCTGAACAAGATTAAACTTAATATTTATTATCATATCATATTGAAGGTGGTACCTTCTTGGTGTAGAAAACACAATGTTTCTTTCTTTTATGAATTAAATAAAATCTGATTTTGCAGATATTGATGTTTTAATTTCCACTCCATCTGTCCATTAATATTAATATCATTATGTTATTATATTTATACTCAAGGTATCGGGCGGGTGGTAGCGCAGTGGTAGAGCAGTTGGACTTCGGAGCCAAAGGTTCCAGGTTCAAATCCCGCCCCGGGGGC